>MJUU01006443.1:30268-94978 GCA_002080025.1 Modiolus philippinarum
TTTTTTTGAAAATTTTATTCCTCATATCCTTTCGAAGGAGTTTCATCTTTTGCGAAACACAATTTTAAATAATTTTGACGTATTTAAGGCTTGAAAAGTTATATTTTTAGAGTGCGGTTTAAACTCTGTCTATGAAAATGACCAAATAATTTAAATATTTTGAAAATTCTATTCATCATATCCTTTCGAAGGAGTTTTATAAAGCACAATTTTAATGAATTTAAGCGTTCTTCTAGGTTTAAAAATCAGATTTTTGGTGTGCAGTTTAAACTCAATCTTTAAAAATGACCAAAACAATTCAGTTTTTTGAAAATTTTACTTCCAACAATCCTTTTGAAGGAGTTTTTTAATTTGCGAATCACAATTTTAATGAATTTTAGCATACTTTTAAGGGTTGAAAAATCAGATTTTTAGATTTTTAGTGTGCGGTTTAAACTCTGTCGAAAGAAATGACCAAAACAATTGAAATATTTTAAAAATTTAAAAAATTTTGTTCATCATGTCCTTTGGAAGGAGTTTTATCTTTTGCAAAACATAATTTTAATGAATTTTAACATATTTAAGGCTTGAAAAGTTAGATTTTTAGTCTGTGGTTTAAACTTTGTCTGCAAAAATGACAAAAACAATTGAATTTTTTTGAAAAATGTTATCCATCACATCCTGTCGGAGGAGTTTTATCTTTTAGAAACACAAAAAATTTCAAAAAATTTCAGCATATTACAGCATATTTAAATTTGAAAAGTTTTATTTTTAGTGTGCAGTTTAAACTCAGTCTCTAAAATGACCAAAACAATTGAAATTTTTAGAATATTTTATTCATCATATCCTTTGGAAGGAGTTTTATCTTTTGCGAACACAATTTTAATGAATTTTAACATATTTAAGGCTTGAAAAGTTAGATTTTTAGTGTGCGGTTTAAACTCTGTCTATAAAAATGACCAAAACAATTTAAATTTTCTGAAAATTTTATTCATCATCTCCTTTCGAAGGAGTTTTATATTTTGCAAAGCACAATTTTTATGAATTAAAGTTTTCTTTTAGGTTTGAAAATCAGGTATCGGGTCCGTTCGCCCTAATAACATGTTCGCCCTGGGTTTGTTCGCCCTGGGTCCGTTCGCACCTAGAGTTCGTTCGCCCAATTTTTCATAAAGCTTAATCCTAAAACTATAACTTAGGTATAAATCTTAATAATATTTCAGTTATGAAGTCAATCTGAAACTTTCAAATATGTTTATTACAAATGTATTTAGTCACAAGGGATTAAAGATTGATTAATGTCCCTAAGTTGATTTCTGTTATTTATAAATCATTAGTCTAAATACAAAACAATACCGAAGTTGCATAAAAAAACAGTCAATTTCGTTATACTGTACACGTGTTTCAAGGAGTAACCTCTCATCACCAACATTAAAATCAAATGATTGGAAAGCCATAATCCAAAAGCTGTAATAGAAGAAGTACTCATTTCCAAATAAATCGAAATAGGAAGCCAAATCTAGTACCAAGGACATCTACCGAGTGCCATACACTAAATTTCTTAATGTAATTAAATGTTGTTCAGGTATAATAATGTAGTCCTTTAATTATTTAATTGTCTTTGATAATTAGCTTTGATATGTACAAACAATGCAAGAAGGAACCGGTAGACATAAAAGGAAGCTTATTTCACACTGAGCTTAACTCCTTTGATCTTGAATGTGTGTTTTACAAATCAAAAATATGAAAAAACAAACCTGAAAAGACAGTGGAAAAATTAACATAAAAAAAAAAACATAAGATAGATACCCAAGGGAAAGTTACGTTTTTTTTTGACTTTCAAATCACATTAGGAGAAAAAACTTGCAAAAAAAACACACTTGGTGACTTCAAGATGAAGAACAACAATAAAAGCGTTGTTCCATTGCTTTTTAGGCCATAATAAAACAAAATGTTTCCCCTTACCCAACCTTACCTAGTAATGTTGAGTAGGTAGGTAGGATTCTATTCAAAAGAGGTTAGAAATATCTGTTTTTTTTATCCAAATTTCAGTAATTTTTTTTCTCTGAAAAGTAAATAAAATTATAAATCTCACTACCAATACTATTCTTGTTTTTTGATAAATTGTGCAAGTGAATAACTATTTCTGCTTTATTACATGTTTATTCCCAACAATTTTGTTAAAACCTGATTAATACGAATATATAGGGCGAATAGGTATTAGGGCGAACGGACCCAGGGCGAACGGGTATTAGGGCGAACAGGTAAAAGGGCGAACGTGAATCAGGGCGAACGTACTCGCGGGATTCGAAAAATCAGATTTTTGGTGTGCGGTTTATACTCAATCTTTAAGAATGACCAAAAACATTTGAATTTTTTCAAAAAATTATTCATCATATCCTTTCGAAGAAGTTTTATATTTTGCAAAGCACAATTTTAATGAATTTAAACATACTGAAGGGTTGAAACTTCAGATTTTTAGTCTTCGGTTGAAACAACGGCAGTAGAATACCGAAGGAACAAGGGGGTGAAATTCACAAAAATCGAAGTCCAAAGACAGGGCAAAAACGAGAACACAGAAAACAATGACGTTAGACACAAAAACAATGACGCCAGACAGACACAAAACACAGAACCAGAAACCACAACATTCAGAACAAAGGCACTCACAGTGTGAACTCCAGTGAAACTGAGAGTGACATCAGGTGCTCCGGAAGGGTAAGCATGTCCTGCTCTGTTAACTCACTCTTTAAAAAAATGACCTAAACAATTTAGTTTTTTGAAAATTTTATTCATCATATTCCTGTCGAAGATTTTTTTTTTTATGAATCACAATTTAAATTAATTTTTGCATACTAAGTGTTTGAAAAGAAGGATTTCCCGGTCTTTCGTGTATGAATGAGTCAAATCATTTGTTTTGTTTTGTTTTGTTTTGTTTTTTCTTTTTGTTTTGTCATTCCATTTTTGTTTCGCTCTTATTTGCATTCCTGTTATTGCCTAACAATTAACGTTTAACCAGTTGTATAAATCATTTTAATATTGTTTTTTTTTATCAAATTAAATTTGTCTATTTTCGACGATTGGTCAAATCAGATGTGCTCTCAATTTTTAATACATTCAAGCAAACTGTATTATATACTGTACATTTCCTACGTACAAGCAGAAACATCAAGTAAATTTGATATTAACCTTAACGTACGGATTAAATATACCTAGGGTGGTATAATAATTTTTTTTTATACATTTCAATTCTAAATTCATTTTTTGTGATGAAACGAAATTATCATCTTGCAATATGTATTAACTTGAAAAATGGCGTAATGCTATCAATCAGTTATTTACGGATAGGACCGATCAATCTTCCGTCAGTCACGTAATTTACGTATTGTATCCGTCAAATACGCGAATTACTTTTCCTATCCGTCAGACCCTGGCGGATTGTTGACTGATCGTTGGCGGCTGTCGGATCGCTTAATGATCGCTCTTTTAGTAACGGCTACTGAAGCCTGGACTGTAATAGTGGATACCCTTCTAAAGTACGTTTTGTCATATGCTTTTCTTTTAAAAGATAATGGTCAAAGAGTTTATAGTCTACCTGTATAGGGTGTTATTCGTATGTTTATTTATACTATAGCAAAACGGGAAAGGGAAAGAGGAGGTTCGGGTACCCATAAACCGGTTAATCATATCACTGGCTTTTGTTAGTGCTGGTACAAAGCCCGACTATTCCGAGTTCCTATGGTTATTTATTTTTGTCTCTTGTCTTCATTATTGTTTTTCTAGTGTAGTTCGGATGTGAATTGTAACATGTGGTTCAAATTTTCCGAATTGTAGGTGTTTACTGTTATCTTGTTTTTGTAATAAGGACATGTGAGCTATTAAAAGGGGTGAATTTAAAATCTAAAAACAACCTAAAGTTACAATAAACACATAACAAAATTAAAAAGAGCAGAAATACCAAATAATCGACCGATATATTTTGATAGATCTGTCTTCTTCAAGTGGGCCGTAAAGTTGATGTAGTTGATTAAAAATTTGATATGTATTGGTAACATTTTTTAGACCATGTGTGTATACAAATTGCAACAAACTAGTCCAGGAGAGTCTTGAGATTGAGACTTGCTAGTCATAGAATGACATATTTTGTTTAATATCCTTTCGGTGATTCTAAGAAATACATCGGCAAACGAATACCGAAGCAAGAACGAGGAAAGGGTAAATTCTAAAAGCATAAATCCAAAATCACGGCAATTCACAGCAACACGAATTGAGACAGTATGACAAAGATATAACAAACAAACAAAAATGAACAAAAAAATATCAATTTTAAAGCACACAACTTTTTTAAACAGAATGGGTTTTTTTGCAAAATTGAAAAATTAATACACACAAGATTTTAATTTTATTTTTACAATATTTATCTAAAATTTTACATATACGCAATTGATTGGATGTAGCTAAGGTTAACTGCAACAAATCACAAACGTGGATTTGAGGCTTCTGAAATACAGCTTGATATGCAAAGTGTTAAGACGAAAGGAGTGGATCGTAACCCTTGGCTAACGAAAATGAAAAATGCACTATAGACTTGATTTTTTTTTAATTTATTTATTTACATTTTTGACAGATATAAAACAAAATTATAGGAATACAAAGAAAACAGAACTTGGTAAGTTGAAATGGACTCTTACGTTACTATTACATTATAATTACAAAAAGCAACAGAGCATTCTTGCCATGAAATGAACTTCTCACCTTTCATTGTTCATTTAAATTTGAGAATGTTCTTTAACAAGTAACACGATGAGAAACGGCAACCTTAGTCCTTTATTTTTAGTAAGCTGAAAAATGAATTATTTCGAACCTAGCTCTAGAGCATGCCAGGAGGGAATCTGAAAGCAACACAAAGCATGTTAGTATCGAAGATTTTCAGTCCAAAACAGTAATTATTTTGTATACAAGAAATACCATACACAAGTACATTACTCGATCAATTAAATTCACTGCAAAACCTATTCCTATGGTATTGGTCAGACATGGAAATTACACGTTGCGCTTTATAGAAATAAATTGTTTTAATCAAAATTATAACCCATTAAGATACCAAGGCTTCATACCATATATTGCACTCGGTGGATTTTCCTTGTTCTGAATTTGGCCTTATATTTCAATATTTTTGGCAAAGAGTACTTTTTTCCTACTACTTTTGGATTAGGGCTTTCAATATTATTTTATTTTAATTCTGCTAATTAAAAGTTATTTCTTGAAACACGTGTGCATCAAAACAAAATTTACCGTTTATGAAGCGACTCGGGTATTTTGCATTTTTACATTTTTCATTCCTTACTGCAGTTAGAGATAGCGTCACGATTTATTGTGAAGAAGTATAATCATTAAATTGGATATATGAGATGTGAATTTTGAAAAAAAATTTTAAAAATTGAGCGATTATTTATCTTCATCTGAAGTTGTCTTCTGCAACAGTGTTAAAACTCTTGTTTCTCTAATTTCTATCCAGTTTTCGCATTCCCTGAACGGTGGTGAAATATTTGTTCTCCTCTCTAGAGAGGATCTTAGTGTCACGGTATTTTGAGTGAATTACCATGATGGAATCAGTTGATGCAAGGGCACCACAAAACATATTCCATTGTGTTCATATAAAAAGTAAATGTTTGAATACCAAGTAAATATTAGACCAAGGATTTGTTTTATACTTGAATTGTGAGAACAGATATTTCGTGTTGTGGGGCGTTCCTGTTCAGATCCGTTTAGTTTGTCTTGTTTCTGTATTTGAATATTTTACGAAAGGATATGAGGTAAATGAACATGAGACCATAACACATCTGTTAACTCCAACTGCAATAATTTTAATGAGCTGTATGACCAAGTATGTTATTACCATTCATATGTCTTTTTTTGCGCCTTGAATGCTACCTCTGATCTCTTCATTGGGTCAAGTATATGATTCAAGGAATATTCATAAATGAATTAACTTAACGTTTTTTATAAACAAAGTTTTCAAAAGTCTCGATTTTTTTTCATTTTTGGATTTTACCTCTTCGTCTTTTTTTACATCAAAAATGTGAAATCCAAATCTCTATCAATATTGCAGATGATAATTGGTGTCACAAACAAGAAGGGACGTTAATCAGATTTACAAAAAGGGGTTCTTAGCTTTAAACAAAAACCTTTATAAAACGTGAAAAAGAAAAGACTTCTGCACACCATTACAAACCAAAACCTTGTTGTTTGGTTTAGTCAACGCCACAGACTACCAATTAATTCATTAATTTATTTACATAAAAACTGTTATTCGTCACGTCA
Source organism: Modiolus philippinarum (assembly GCA_002080025.1). NCBI lineage: Eukaryota > Metazoa > Mollusca > Bivalvia > Mytilida > Modiolidae > Modiolus > Modiolus philippinarum. The sequence goes on from MJUU01006443.1 coordinate 36,569, forward strand.
AATCAGGAAAAGGGTTTTTTGTTTTCCGTTTATGTTTTGTTGGCTTGGTTTGTGTTAGGTTGTGAGATGTGTTCATGAAGAAAAGATAACAGGAAACACTTACAACAAAGGGTGAAAATTACAATTAGATGCCACAATTCACCAGGGAACTACACAGGAAAAAACAATTAAATGCTAAAAGACAAACATAGACAATAATAGAAACTCAGGATAGCCGGACTTTGTACTGGCACAAGCAGCAGCTAGCGGTAGGGTTAAACCAGTTTATTGGTACCAAAACCTCCCCTGTTTATGTATGGGTGGGTCGGTAGATAAGTAAGTCCGTCTGTAGCATTTTTGTTCACATTTTTCTCTGCAATACTCAGTTTATCGAAGTACCAATCTAAAAATCTGTCATAAACTTTCTAATGTCTCTCGTATTGTGGTATGCTTTCCGACATTATGGAATAATGTAAAAAAAAAAGCTTTTGTCAAAAATTGCCATTTATACAAATCTGACATTTTGTAAGAGGCGTTGTATTATATTCACCATATTGCGATACTCAATATTAGATCTGCAGAGATGCTACCTGCTGTTAATCGAATCAGTCATTTTTTGAAACCTTAAGCATTCTACGGTTATTTTGTCAAATTTTTCACTGCAATGGTAGACGTTAAAACCTGAAATTTTTCTCAAGCGATGTAATATTTTTCCATTTTGTGCGTTACTTTTTCAACCTTGGCCGGATAGAACTACATGTTTAACAACTTAAGTCACTTGTTGACACTTGAGCATTTTGACGTTACCCTTTTTTCCAATATTACCTTTTCTAAGGTTTTGCCATCAGCTTTGTATGATAATTCCATATGCACGTTGTTTGTGAAGAACTGCTGAACTGTCCGGTTTCAGTCAATTTTTAAATTAAGATTTGGCCCTAATTTTAATGCAATATCTTATTATCTTTAGTGAAGTTTTATAGAGTAATCATTTTTCAATTTGTATATGCAATTAAAATTATATATACTANAAAGACAAAAGTTCTTAATAAATATAAACTGAATAAAACTACAAAAATCAAACTAGAAAATATACTTTGATGTAGGCTTCACAAAATATTGACATTGGTATTACAGTGACACCTATCTAAACCGAACCACTCTTGGACTGAAAAATGTTTTTGGTTTACACAGGTTCTAAATATATAGAAATTAATAGAAAGGGTCTTCACATTGTGTTTGGTTTAGACAGGTTTTCGGTTTAGTCAGGTTCGGTTTAGACAGGTTTCCCTGTATATAGAATTTTTATTTTCGTGCGAGTATGACCCAAAATTTTGTCTTTAGCCAATCAATAGTTGAGGTAAGTACAACGACTATAGAAGGTACAACGTGTGCAGTGAGCAAAACAGGAATGAAGAAAGAGGATATATAGGTTTTTATGAAGTACTTCACTTGCACGATGGCTACTCGACAACGAATTGAGTGGAGTGTACGTGGAAACTTGCCAATCTCCCCGGATTTGCGAATGTTTACGCTAATGTGGGGCCTGAAAATTAAAATAAAACGGTCTAGGATAGCGTAAATATTCGCAATTCCCGGGAGGTTGGCAGTTTTCCACGTTGACTCGATTTATAGACAGTTTATTTTTTCATTTAGCTAAAAGTCTGCATTCTCTTTCACTTTGTTTAAGAGAATCCACGGGACTTGTTTTGCTTTAAAATAGGAATTAGAGTGAGTACCGATGAAAACCCAACATCTTATTTGTGTTTCGTTTTTGTGGTATATTATGGACCGATCTACGCTGAGCGCCCCATCAAAATGTGGGCTATTTCAATTTTTTGAAAATGACACCTAGAAATCTTTCGTTTTCATTCGGTTTTCCAATTGTTTTGATATAATCTGCACATTTGAGGTCGAAATGGCCATATGCAGATGATAAATTAACTGCAATTTTTGGTACCTGATTGAAATTTTTTTAATGAAATCAATCATTTTGGCTTGAATCATCTGCCTGTGATGTATTTCTCATCTGTTTTTATCAATTATTATTATTAAATATTAAATTCTTGTTGATTCCAGTGAGATTCGAACCCTCTCTGTCAAGGTTCTAAGGGTTGAGAGTCTGATACGCTACCACTAGACCACCAAACACATGTTAAAATTTCGATTAATTAATATACTTAAGTCTCATATTTCGTGTCAAAATAGATTTGTAGTTCACTCTATTTTACATCCATTTGGACTCACACAGAGATGGCGGGAGCAGTGTAATCTGTCTGCAATGTCTGTGCGTTCGAATAACAGCCAAATCCCTCGGTGAGGAGGCAGTCTCGATATTAATGTCTCTAATTCTAACCCCTTTGGGTTCCTACCATAGACCGAAAGATTATTTTTCATATATATATATATATATATATACTGTGTTATATTTCAGCAATCCGTTTCCCTTCATCAGACACATTTACTGAAATAAGATGTATAATTCAGTCTATTAGTGTAACAAAAATTTAATTTTCAAATTTTTATCTTTAGGCAACCAGTCAAATCAACTCTTCAGAATCAGAGTCTTTGAAAAAAAATACCCTCGATCTTAAAATAATCTGTATTTCGTGTCAAAGGGCACTGAAAAGGCAGTATCTTCAACACCATCTTGTTTTGAACAATTTGCCAGATAAAGTTTTGCATGCAGGAAAAGCTGTCCTACGGAAACAAAATTGCTACGGTTTCACATCGACATCGTGACCGTCTTTGATGATATAAAATGCCGTTTTAGAAATATTCCATTTGTCTGCAGCATTTGACGATATGATCATTAAATCTTGTTCAGTTGTGCTCAATGTTCTTTTGGACCTTAACGGTTGGTCCAAGATTGAGTAAAATCGTTGCATTGTCAAATCTGTTATTTAATTTCAAACGATGGTGTGTAATTTGTTAATCTTGAAATGGATATGGTGTGCGATAAGTCTTCGTTTTGAGACCTAGCCTCTACTGCATTTTAAGAAACCATGAAGAAAGATATGTAAAAGAAACAAATTTAGTTATATGTACCACTGCTAATCTGATCCCTAATTACAAATGTGATCAAACCAAATGAAAATTGTGATGCTGAAATCTCTAACTTTGAATCTGCCTTTTTCTTCCGTAGTGCGACGATTAGTTTTTCAAGATAGTGGTCATAGAGTTAGTAGTCTACCTATATTGGGTTTTATTCGTATGTTTATTATACTATAGGGAAACGGGAAAGAGAATGGGGAGGTTTGAGTACACTCTTCCGCTAGCTTTTGCTATTGCCAGTACCAATATGAAAAAGAAAGGAAAATGTCAAGGAGACAACATCCAGGTTAAAACGACCGAAGTCCGGTTATCCCGAGTTCCTATCGTTATTTACATTTGTCTCTAGTCTGTTGTGTGTTTTTTTCTGGTGTGGTTCCCCTGTGAATTGTGGCATGTGCTTGTAGTTTTCGGCCATTGCATGTGTTTTCTGTTTTCTTGACTGTAAAATTTTCAGACATAAGTCAAGTTAAAACTAACTCATGAGTTTTGTAAAAAATAACTTCGACTTTTCTCAGTGCTCTCTTAAATTTGAGGGTTGTATTCTTTAGATTGACTTGCCTATCAAACTTTAAAAAATAATGTCTATGGAAAAACAAATTTGGAGTCTTGTTGTTTTCAAGTAATCAATATTGTAACATCTGACATATCATTACTGCTAATGCATTTATTAACATAAATCTATATGTATCGCGAAGAACTTTCGATCACAGGCAAATACAATGTTGCATTTGTTATCCAGGTTTTGAATTTTGTTAATACTTGGTCTTGTGATACTATGAAAGTTTTATGGTATATCCAGTAATCAAGTCTTAAAACGAAGTTGAGAGACTTATTGTTTTTGTTGCTTTTCTTATTATTATGTTACCTCACAAGGATAGATCTGTATGTTGAAAACAAGATGGCATTATCAAATTGGATTCTAGGGGCGACATCAACTATTGCTCGCTCGCGATTGCAAATCTAGTTATTGTAACCCTACGGAAAAATGGCATTTATAATGTTTTCATTGTTTCTCAAAAACTATTATCACTAGGTCGGTCAAGCTTCATAGGAAGGTTGTTTGTGTTTTAGCATAAAGTTCTACAGAATTTGAAATTTCAAATATAACTACCGTTGCCATGACAACTATACCAAAAAAATTGAAGTTTTGAGAAAATAATATTTACTATTGATAATTGCATTTTTATTACAGCTGTATGTAATGCTTAGGTTATAAGGGGAGTCCGTGCTAAGATATTCTTTTGAACGGGATATTAAATTGGTTGTAATGGATAATTGAGCATGTGATTACAATTGAAGTCAAGCCAACGACCTTTAATTTTGAAAACTTGTTTTTGCTGCATGTTATGTCTTCATTTCCACTAAATGTATCAAGTATTTATAATGGAACCCCTGCCCATTTTTTTTTCTAAGGGTTTAAATGATTCCCAAAAATCCCATATGGAAGTACCTTTGGGAGACTATGCAAACATAGTTATTAAGTATAAACGAAGTTTTGAAGACTTATTGTTTCTACTGAGTTTCTGATTATTGTTCCGATGTATTTCTTTATTCTCGTTCCCAAGAGCTTGTCCCAACCAGATCTCAGAGACATTATACCTACAACTTTAAAACTTTTTATGATGATGTCCCCATGTATTTAGTTGTGCTAGAAACAATTTTTTTCCATATCGGATTCATAAAGGGTACATTTATTGGTTTCGGAATGGGGTAGGGTATTCTATAGTGTTAATCCTATGAGTAAATGAATTCTTAAATGTTTACACCATATTCCATACTGCATCTTAAAAACTTTTAACACAAGCTCCATTAAACTTCATGTTTTTTAAGCAAGGTATAAAGATAAAGTAAGTAAAGCCGAACCGTCAGACTAAAACAACGGCAGCAGAATACCGAAGTAACAAAGCACAAGTTTACATAAATCAAAGTCCATAGACAAGGCAGAAGCAAGAACACCAGAAGACAGAGACCAAAGACACCTCATGCCAACAAAATACACGAACATTACATACACAACTAAAAAAACTCAAGCACTAATAGTGTGAACTCTCAAAAACAAGAGTGACAACAGGTGAACCGGAAGGGTAAGCATGTCCTGCTCTAAAATGAATAATCCAAGGACATTTGGCAACATCGGAAAAAAACAAAGAAACAAAGACTTAACATGAGAATAGAAAATAAAAATGAAGACCCCACATACTCAAATACAAAAATGAATAACACGGACCAAATAGAAACCGTGGGAGATATCTGGTGCACAGGTAGAGTAAGGATTTCCTGCTTCTTATTAGACATCCACCGTATCAAACAAGTCAAATCCGGTAGAGGTAAAACAAACTTTAGTGGCCAGGAGAAAGATCTGTTGTTATCTGGTAAACAAATATCCAAATAGCGTTCCACAAGATCGTTATGTTTACCATAAAACTTCTGTAGTGATGACTTCAAGTTATGGGTAACAAACCCCCTGCTTAAGAAGCCTATTTGTTAGAAACTAAGCTCTATCAAGGTAGTCACTGTATTGAACACAGAGCCTTAAGTAGCGAGTGACTTGGGAGATGAAAACTCCATATAACGTTGCATTTGCAATGTTGCTACAAAGATAAGGGAAGCTGACTTATTGGAAAAGGAAAAAAATAAAACTTGTTTTAATTGATAATAGAGCATTTGGTTGTCATTAAACCCAAGCCCGAAACCTATAATTATGAGAAATACATGATTACTGTTACATATTATTTTTTTTTATTTCAGCAATAAGTATAGAGTAGTTTATAAGGGGAGCCCCTGCCCATTTTTTTAAAGACGGTCTCATAATTTCCTGAAATCCGATATGGGAGTTTGCTTCAGAGACTTCTGCGTTTCGCTCTGCGAACACAGTATTATCATGTGATCACTTGTTTTTATTCTTCCTTCTTTTTTTCTGTCTTCTCGTATGTATGAACTTGCCCGAAACAAATCTCAGAGTCAAGTAGAGCTTTATCTTTGAAACTTTCTTGGAAGCTAGCCACATGTATGTATTTGTGCAAAAAACAAAAACTTCCTGAAAGAGGGTTCATGAAAGGTATATTTGTGGTTCAAAAAGGTTGGAATCTTCCATTGTTAGCCTGGAAAAATTACATTCTAAATGTTTTAATTGTTTTCGACTGTATCTCAATAACTAGTATCACTAGCTGCACGATACTTCAGACATCTAGGAAGGTTGCCTAGCATATATGATAGAGTCCCACAGCAATGGAAATTTCAAAATAAGTATGGTTTCCATGGAAACCATTCCAACATAATGACATTTTAACAAAATTGTAGTTCCAGCTTATATTTGTAGGACGCAAATCCGTGTCCTTTACTCAAATCTATGCCCCATCATTATGTCATTCTCAAAACTGTGTCCTAAATATAAAAAAAACAAGATTACTCAGGTCTTTGTCCTGTGACGTTGAACTCAGATCTGTATTATTTTATCTCATACTCAGACATGTGTCATGTCCGATGATCAAACGAAGTAATGACGAAGATGATACCATTTGACAAGATAACCTTTATGATAGCCTTACAAAAAGCAAAACGAAAACAAGACTTAAATAAGAAAATGTGCTTCAAAATTACTTCCGTCAACTTATGGGCTTGCGAAAGATTTTGCTTCATCCATGGCATTGGAAAATCAACAGTCGCTCATTAAGATAGAGTATGATATTGAACAAATAGCCACATGCTTTAACGATCAGAACCAAATTTGACGTTTGTTTTAATTGTGTGACCACATTCTATAGACTGCAAAATTATAGCCTTTATATTGACATACCATATTTTCGGACACGTTCTAAGACCTGTCAGGTGAAATTTTCTGTTCACCGACTCAGACAATTTTTGTCACTGTGATCATGATGTTATAATTTTCTCTAAACAAAGGTACTTGATAAATTCAAGAGACAGTTTGTCGCAAGATTTCTAATATTACGGAATATTATTTAAAACCTGTTCACGTTTTTAGATGATGAATGTCTAGATCAAGCATATCACTGCTTTTATCCTCAATCATATTGCTCTCTGTAAGGAAACAAAAAAAATGAAACAGAAATTTGCATTACCACACCGTGTCGATAACTAATGCCCCTTTTATGCAGATAAAATTAAAACATCTGTGCAAGACCAAATGACTAAATACCGAAGCTATTGTGAATCAAAATTCTGCATATGCGCACCTCGACAATTTATGTCTCTTCAGTGCAGATAAAATCAAAACGTTTAGAAAACCACTAACTCAAAGATGTTTAAAACCTGACAGAGAACGAATAACCAATTTGATGTAAATGAAAAGACAAAATCAGCTACGGACAGAGCTTTCCATGAAGGAGATGCCTTTTTTAACTTTATTTTATCATTTATTTGTTAATATGTTTTCTGAAATCTTCTTTCTTACCACTTATTTCAGTTGTTGTTGTCAAAAAGTTTAATGTTTGCACACAGACGGATACAAATAGCTTGGTACCTGCCCCTTACGTGGTTGGGATTTGCTCTGAATATTTTTCAGACAATGGTAAGAACTCTGTTTATAACAATTGTAATAATAATATGTTTCTTGAATTATTTTGTTGTCCTTATTGTACACATTTTGAGATTGTAAATGTTTGATATCCTGTTTATATATGAACGGAGTATATTTCGTCTAGAAAAAGTCTATTTTGTTAGAGAATGACCTTTTCCTAGATTTCCACAGGAGATATTTCACTTAAATTTTATACAGCAAATACCGGGAACTAACCTTTTAGTAATTTTTCAAAAGTGCACTTTCGACACAATCATAAACAAATAAAATGCATGAACAGCACAGCACAGGAACCAGCTATTTTTTTTCATATTTGATAGTCAGTGCAGTTTTGCTTTATTCTGATTGCTTTTCACTAAAAGTTTAGTGAAATATTTAGGGTTTTTCATTGAAATCAAGGAAAGCTCATTCTGAAACAAAACTTGTGTAATTTATAGTGATATCTTACATGTTTTTGACCTTTCAAGCCCCCCCCCCCCCCCCCCAGTGACACTGTCACGTTTCAAGCCTCCCGTTTCTTTAAGTTTTGAAAACGTACTGATCCCGCTATATACGTAGCGAAAAGTAGCGATGCGCAGTTAAAACTGTTATATACGTAGCATTACGTAGACTCATATAAAAGCAACGTGGCCAAAAAATGATACGTAGTACATACGTACTAAAACGTACTAATTTGTAGTAGGCGTAGTAAGAACGTCTTGAAGCGTGTTAAAACCGTAGATGATACGTAGTGAAACGTAGCATAGAGGTGTGAATACGTTTGACTACTTTTATATTAGGTTCCCCTACATTTTAGTTCATTCGGGTTTTAGTCTACGCATTACCGCGATTCCTCAGGGTTTACTAGGTATTATCATGTACTCGTGCGTATTGCTGGGCTTGGCTACGTATTAGTACGTTTTAAAGTAGTGTATAAATACAATATTTTCACTTTTTTTCTATTTTCTTTTTTATTTCTCACATATTTTTACATAATAGTGATTTTTTGCAGTATTTTAATGTTTTTAACTAATGCTACTACTACCATTCTGGTTATGTAGTAGAGGACGTTGCATAATGTCATAAAACTTTTATCCAATCATTTTCAAATTCTCTTAGCGAATAAAATATTGTTTTTGTCATTCAAAGCGGTGTGTGTATGTTTTCTGAACATAATCTAGCCGAATTATTTGTCTTTTGTTTTATGCCCTTTCGGAGCACCTGATGTCACTCTAATTTTTGAGAGTTCACTCTATCAGTGCTTTAGTTTTGAGTGCCGCATTTGTAGTATATGTATGTTTTTGGGTATGTAGTGTTTTTAGTCTTCGTCTTTTGATGTGCTGCTTTTTGCCTTGTCTCTAGACTTTGATTTATGTAATTTCGTGCTTCGTTTCTTCGATATTCTACTGGCTTTGTTCAGTATCAACTTCCGATCACACCATAGGTTTAGAACAGTGGAACATTTATCAAAATGAAAAGGACATGCGTTTTCCTGCACTTGACTTAAGGATGGAGTAAGGTGAGGTTTATGAAATTTGAAAATGTCACTCAGATTTCTTGGATTTTATCCATTATTTCTATGATATATATTACGCTCTATTACACCCAGTATTCTTGTAATAAAAGTCTTCAGTGGCTCATTTAGTGTCAAGAAGCAAGATTTCACTTGATTGTAAATGTCCTCTCAATGTGAAAGAAATCAATAATGTTTTCATGTTATAGAAAGGTAAAAGTCGAAAAGAGTTCTTTCCCGTCATTTTTAAAATGTGAAATATCTTGAAAACATCGTCTATAACCCATCAAAATCTTAGTTGATTTTATTCCTTTAACAATACTCATTCAATTCATGGGATAAGTTTAATTTTCCACTTTACTTTACATCCTTAAGTAAAGGAGTTACAGGGTTTTTACATGTGTGTGTCTGTATGTTTAAATATCTTGCACATTTCACATCTTACACCACCAGTTTTCATTTCAATTGTTGTTCTATAATATTGTGAATTATTTTTGTGTTCTGTTATAAAACTTGGCTTAAATTTGGTGTTTTAACATGTTTAAAGTTATTATATTTAATTATCTTTAGGAATTCGTATTTGTAGATCTTATAAGAATAAAGGATAATGAGTCCTAAACACGTGAATAAATATATATAAATTATAACATGGCATTTTTCATTTTTTTTTTCATTTTTCATCTCGCCCATTATCAGTCCGAGAGCCATTTGGCTTGAGAAATGATATGTAAACGAGGGCTGATGAAGGAAGTGATATTAAAAATGACATGTAATTAATGACAATAATTAAAAACATCAATTGAAAAATATATCAGAAATGTTCAGAGCTTGAGAAAACGATCACAAAACATGCAAATAAATGTTGTGTGTTACATCTGACATTATAAAGGAACTAAGGAGTATCCTCCCCTCTCATAGCTTTGTCTGATTTCGGCTTTCCTATTTAGATGATATTGGTAATTTGTTCTCACCAGCTGTCACCCATATTTCTGTTTATGGACTTCCAAATGTGTTGATTTAATCTGCACTGAAGAGACACAAATTGTCAAAATGAGCATATGTAGAAACTAAATTCAAAGTAACTTTGGTATTTTGTTATTTATGTGTATGATATCTGGCTTTGACAGTGTAGTTTCGTGACTGATCATTATTTGAAAATTATTTGAAAACGGTATTTTAGCTAATTATTTTAACGAAATGATATACTCAAGCTTTATTTAAACTTGTTATTATAAAACAAAATAATGCTTTACATAGATACTTTTAAGACTTTTTTCAAACAATAGTTAACATTCGTTGTATATCAGACATCGAACAGGTGTATTTACTATATCCTTTCATTGTTTACTATGAAAATCGAAAGATGTTTGCCTGATTAAAAAGTCAGTCTTCTCACTGAAAAATTGGATGGCTCACTTTGTCCAAAACAAATTTGAAATGTCCGCCGAAGCAACTATTCTATTACTCAAATTTTGGGTGCTTATTGTCTTTACTCCGATTAGATTTCAGTAATAAAAACCACAGTGTACTAATCTACATTAGAATTTTGATAGATGTATATCAAATAATAGCTTTGAAAATAGTATGTTTTAAACCATTTTTTATACTAATTTTTAAACCCTGTTTTGAAAGAGCTTGCCGTAAAAAGATCATGCAAAGTGGTTGACCTACGCAATACAACAAATCGATACTCAATTTCATTCAACTTATTTTTAATCCTTTCGTTAATTACCCATAAAAAATATTTAAGTGCATTTCGTTTTCGATACGGAATCACACCGTAACGCATCAAGCTCGCCCCAACGGGCGCATTCGATACTGGCCGTAATGATGTCCGTATGAAAAACAAAAGTTCTTTATTCAATATCTATGGCACGCGATAATAACAAAAATGCGGTATACCTAGTATTTCGAACGGAAACTAGGGGTTTTCGTGCGAAATACTAGGTATACCGAACGTTAACCATGGGTTTCCGATCGTTATACATAGTTTTGGCGAAAACCCTAGTTTTCGATTGAAATTGAACGGAAACTAGGGGTTTGCGACGGAAACCCATAGTTTCCGATCGGTATCGTTAATTTGAGTTTAAAGCGAAAACGCTATTCATAGTTTTAGCCAATGAGAAACGAGAAACGGTAATCGCTATTTGATATTTAATGTTCGTCCAATCAGAAACGGAAAACGGTATTCGGGGTTTAATTAAACCAATCAGAATCGTTTTTTTCTGTTTATCGCTTATATTTCTCTCTTTTTAATTCAAATTTCGTATCTTTTATTTATTTGATATATTTTGATATTATAAATTAATTATCAAATAGAGTTGTACCTTTGACAAATTTAGGTGCGAATGGATATCAGATTCGCGAGTCCTGAGGGGATTCGATCTCGACTGTCTAAATTAACCTTCACCAGTTAAAAGTTTTGAAATATCGCCGTTTTAGACTAAGTTTAAAAAGAATATTCAATTTAACTAATCTATAGAGCAAAGATTGTTATTTTCATATAACTTGATGTGTACTGTGTTTCGAAATTAAAAAAAAATCATGAGATTTTGTATGAAAAATAAATAATTTGATAAGCAGTTAAAAACAAAAACTCGGTTTTATAAATGATCAAAACAATTCAGTAATTTAAAACTTTTTCTTCATCATATACTTTCCAACGAGTTGTATAATTTGGAAATTAAAAATTTAATGAATTTTAGCATTTAAGGTAGTAGACCTAGGTTAAGGGACATAACTCTTAAAAATCACAGGTGAGTTTGTTGAAATCATTTTCATAAACAGATTCTAAGCCTCTGAGTAACATAGATGATTTTTTATTCTTTTTCACATCAATGCTTAAAAAGCATTGATGAAACTAACTATTTCAAACGTCTAACTGATTTAAAGAGTTATCTCCCTTAACCTAGGTCTACTACCTTAAGAGGAATGAAAAGTATAATTTTAAGTTTACGGTTTAAAATGACAAAAACAATAAAGAGTTTTGAAAATTTTACTTTATGATATCCTTTCAAAAGAGTTTAATATGTTGCGAAATACAAAAATTATCAAATTTAGCATAGAAAAGGCATGGAAAGTAAGATTTTAAAACAGCGGTTTAAACTAAGTCTATAAAAATGACCAAAAAAAATTCAGTGCTTTGAAAAATCCTTTCGAAGGAGTTTTATACTTCAGGAAGCAAAAACTTGATGAATTTGAGCATTAAAAAGATATGAAAAGTAAAATTTTGAGTCGACGGTTTATACTAACTCTTTACAAATGTCAAAAAAAGTTAAGTGTTTTGAAAATTTTACTTCATTATATCCTTGCGAAGAAGTTTGATATGTTGCGAAATACAAAAATCATCAAATTTAGCATAGAAAAGATATTGAAAGTAAGATTTTGAAACAGCGGTTTAAGCTAAGTCTATAAAAATGACCAAAAAAAAAATCAGTGTTATGAAAATTTAACATCATAATATCCTTTCGAAGGAGTTTTATAATTCGCGAAGCAAAAACTTGATGAATTTTAGCATTAAAAAGGTGTGCAAGTAACATTTTTAGTCTGCGATGTAAACTAGCTCTTGAAAAATGACAAAAAAAGCTAAGTGTTTTAAAAATTTCACATCATTATATCCTTTCAAAGATAATTAATTTATAATATCAAAATATATAAAATAAATAAAAGATACGAAATTTGAATAAAAAAGAGTGAAAAATAAGCGATAAACAGAAAACAACGATTCTGATTGGTTTGATTAAACCCCGAATACCGTTTTCCGTTTCTGATTGGACAAACGTTAAATATCAAATAGCGATTTCCGTTTCTCGTTTCTCATTGGCTAAAACTATGAATAGCGTTTTCGCTTTAAACTCGAATTAACGATACCGATCGGAAACTATGACTTTCCGTCGCAAACCCCTAGTTTCCGTTCAATTTCAATCGAAAACTAGGGTTTTCGTCGAAAACTATGTATACCGATCGGAAACCCATAGTTAACATGCGGTATACCTAGTATTTCGCACGAAAATCCCTAGTTTCCGTACGAAATACTAGGTATACCGCATTTTTGTTACTATCGCGTGCCACACATATCTACCTGGAGCCCTTTTCACAAAAAAATCTTACAACAAATTTTAATCGTAAGTCAATATGAAATATTAAAGACTTACGACTAATTTTTATCGTAAGATTTTTTTGTGAAAAGGACTGCTGTCCTGAAAACCTACCATAAACGTAGCCGACCATACTTTAAACCAAGCAACCCCTAGTAAAATCTCCTAAAACGTAGTTCATACATGGCGAAACGTAGTAAAACATTGATTCTTCAAATCAAGTCATACGTACCAAATCGTAGCATATACCTAATAAAGCGTAGACATCGTTAAAAATTGACGTGAAACATGGTCATTTGAAACTTAGTTAAACGTAGCTCTTGAAACGTGACAGTGCGACTTGGGCTTTACACAGTGTGGGAGTTTTTAAAACAAATGTTTGTCAAAATGGTACTCATTTTGACCTACAAAGACCCTTTAATTTGTACATTAAATGAAAGATAATTAAACGGGCTTTCCGATGAGCCCAGTTTGACAAAATCCGTTGAGAAATACAGAATGTATATACGTTAGAAATTCAGCAATTTTATTCGGTTAAGTTGATTTTCCAATTAAAAATAATTACCAGTATGCACTGAGACTGGACAGCATAGATGCAATATTTGTTCACAAAATTAAAGATAATGGATGCGCTTTCCAACGAGTCCAGATTGGCGAGAATCCGTTGAGAAATAAAGAAATTAATAACGAATGAAGTTCAGCAAATTAAACACATCAGACCCTCTCCGTTTTTATCTTTTTTTTTTTTTTTTTTTTNTTTTTTGAATAATATTTGTTTTAAAAACGTCAACACACCGTGTAAAGGTCAAAAATATGCAAGCTGTCACTTTAAATTACACAATACCAACAGCAATATAAATTTAGAATGAATTTTATCAGATCCTCCTAAGCTTAGAATTAGTACAAACGGAGTCTATTTCGCTTAGAAAAGGTCTATTTTGTTTCAGAATGAGCTTTTCCTGGATTTCAATGAAGAAACCGTAGTTATTTCACTACAATTTTAGCAAGTAGATTAACGTAAAACTGCAGTGATTATCCAAATGTGAAAAATCGGGCGCAAGATAAAATTAAGCTGCTTAGCATGTATTTTATCCGTTTATAATTTTGTCGAAAATGCCCTTTTAAAGAATTACTAAAACTTTAGTTCTTGCTAAGTGCTGCCTAAAATTTTTGTGAAATATAGGAAGAGCTCATTCTGAAACAAAATATACCTTTTTTTAACGTAATAGACTCCGTTTATGTAAGATTTTGTATACTCAGTCAAAATTTTAACGACAGCACGGAGAAGCAGAAATGATTTTAATATAAGTGCGAAATTATAGAACGTATCTATTCCAGTAAGCACGCCTGATTTGAATACTGTTCAATTTTAAACAAAAGACTGTTTTAGCAAAAAACGTATTTGAATTAAACTAACTGAAGATGATAATAAGTTTTCGTTTGAAATACAAACTTGATTTTGCATATATTGAGATTTCTGAAATACACATTTTCATCTAAATGCTAATTATTACAATTACGTTAAATATGTAATAATAATTTGGACTTTCAAAAGGAAACTGTCTTTGCAATTTTATGTCATTATTCAACTTTACATTTAATTGCTCATATTGTACTTATATATCTTGCTATTCAGAGAAAGTCGAAACTAAAGAAGCGTCGACAATGACAGATATCATTGAACAATTTGATATGTCTTGCACAGATTATATTTCAAATGATGGTAAGTTATGCAATTATTATTTTATGCTTATTGTTTTATTATGTCAAAATCAATCCACAGTTAGCTTGTGTTTTTACAAACAAACTTTTAAGATCACCAACAAAGGGATTGGGAGCTTCCCTACTGATAAACAGATCATATGATTAACTTTCAGCAGTCATTATTGTTGCAATTTGTATATTTCTGACATTTGGGTTTAGAATTTTGATGATATTATATGATGTTATATGAATAGTTTGAAGTCTGAAATAAACTAAAAAAATACAATGACCATCTTATAATTTAACGAAATCATGTAATTAATTTTTGGTACAAAACGTAATATCGGTTATGATAAATTTTTATCATATGATAAGATACTAAGTTGCTTTATTCTTACCGTACTTGTAGTGTTTTCGATGTAACCCAGACCTGAAGGGGAATTTTCGGTTTCACCCGTGGGTGAATAGAGCTATTTCCCTTAAAATGGCCATCGAAGTCGTAGATGATCTATCAGTTTGGATTTCAGATAAATGATTTCACTCAAAACAAATGAAAAGCCAGAGAAATCCAAGTAAATGGTTTGTAATTTATTATGTTTTGAATTATTAAGGGGGTAGACCAGACTAGGCCTAAAAATTTCCGCCATCTATAGTTTAACTTTTTAAATGTTTAAATATTTACAATATTTAAACTATAGATGTCCATATACACTTTGAGCAATTTTCAATATTTTTTACCATTCCATTTTGTTGCTAGCAGTCACCAAAGAAAGTGTTTTGTCAAATTATTATGTCCGTTCAGTTCTTGATTCTGCTGTATATAATAGGCTCTAATTGAGATGATGTTTAATATAGAATAATCCAAAATGTGAAATTATGTAGTATAAACAATTATGAAAGTATCATGAAATAAATTAATAAATTTCAATAGTTTGAACTTATTAACATGGGCAATTTGAGTTATATACACTGAAACATTCCACAACTTTTATCAGAATTGAATACTTCTTTAAAAAACTTGCACTATTGACAAATATTTTGACTGCTTTTACCAGAGTCAGTCGTTTTTAGACTGAAAAAGTCTGAACAACGTTGAGATTGACTGAGCTTTGTTGATTCGACGCGTACAAGTCTTTTTCAACACCAGTTTTAACTGAAAATGTTTGATCAGAGTTGAGCCAACTCACTTCAGTCAATTTCAGTCGTTACCTGTGTTGTAAAAGTATGTGCAGTGTTGAGCCAACAATGGTCAGTCATTCTCAACACTACTTCGTTGTGAATGACTGATTTTTGTTGAGAATGTCTGTCCAGTGTTGTGTCAACGCTGACCAGTCATTCTAAACGCTACCTGTGTTTTAAAAGACTGATCTGTGTTGAAATTGACGGACCAGCGTTTACTCAACGTTGGACAGACATTTTCAACACGGGTCAGTTTTTTACAGCACGGGCGGGGTTGAGATTGACTGATCAGAGTTGATTCGACACTTGACAGAAATTCTCAATATATATCAGACTTTTACAACAAAATTAGTGTTGAGAATGACTGATCGGAGTTGATTCAACGCTGGGCAGACTATTACAACACAGACCAGTTAAAAGTAAAGAATTTTATTTTTTAGATTGATTTATTCATATGTTTATTGAAAATTTTCATTTTATTCATATTTTAGTTATTTATCTAAGTAATTTTATTTATATTTTTTATATTTTATTTATTTTTATTTATCTGCTCAATTTATTGATTATTTGATTTGATTCATATATTCAATTATTTATTTATTCATTATTATGTAGAGAAATCTTCACTCTCTTGTCTTAATCTGATTATTCATTCAGTTATCTTTTTTCATATAATATTTTTATTAACAAAAGAAGGAGTTTACCAGAGACAAACCTCTGGGTTTAGGAAAACCGAACATTTGTAACTGTGAAACATCACCATTCATGATACATGCATGTGTATGAAATTCGATTATGTTTAACGCATAAATAAAGTTTACACGATTGATGAAAAAAAATATTGAGTTATTTTAACGCAAATGAAAGTTATTCATAAAATATCCACTAACGATTATGATGGATTTGTATTTAAACTGATTTTATATATTTTATATTTGTTGTACATATGTATATTGTTACGGTGTTACACATTAGATATAGGAAGACGATACTGGTAGAATGATTCAAGATCTACCCATTTAATAAAATGTAATAAACAAGTGGTCAAGACATTACCTGTCACCTTGACCAGGTGATAATTAGCCCGAGGGTGTCATAAATTGTTGCAGTCAGCTGTTAAGGCGTTTTAAATTATTGTGTTTTCGTGATTTCAAAACAAAATACAAATATCATAAATAAGTAAATTATATGATTGAAAAGATGAAACTTCAAATCATGATATATTATTATTTTTCCTTAAATGGAGTTGAAAATTTAGCCGTAAAATACAAGGTGAAAAGTTTAGTTTTTGAACTGTTTCCGGGAGAGTAATTTATTAAAGTGCTAGTCACTTGTTTTCCAATCCCATTTTTTCTGTACTTAACTGTTGTTAGTTATATATGTTTTTCTAAAATAAAATACTGTTTACACTAACTGTTTCCAGAATTTGTATCTAAAAATTGCATGAGTGTGGTCATATCAGTAAGAATTTGAAATAGCATATTTTCTGTATGTATATATATTACCGGAAAAATATGCATCATCAGACATACGCAAGTCACTTGTTGTGCATCAGTTGACAAAAATCATAAAATAAATAATAAAAATCAAATTTTGAATAGATTTATTCAAAGAATTTTTCTTTCAAAACAACGAAAAGAACACCTTCATTCACTCACTTTTAGGAAAAGGATACAAATCCTTGCTCAGTCTGACGTAATGTGTACAGAACTGTGAAAAATGCATGGTATAGCAGTTCTGACGAACACCCAAATTCAAAATTAAATATAATTTCAAAATTTTAATTATTACAGCTTTTAAGTAAAAATTGACAGATGGTTTTCAAACAGGACATGGACTACATTTTACTTAAATAAGTCCCTGAACAGAATAAAACCAGACCACGCCATAACACGCCACGACGTAACAATAGGTATAGTTCTGACGTCATGAAAAGGCCACTTTTGAGCATTTTTATAAAAAAAATACCGAATTTGGCAGATTTCTGAACAGTTTTCAGAACCGGAAATTTCGAGCACATTCAAGATCCAATTAGATAATTTACCAACCTATAGGAACAAATGAATTGAACCTCTCATACAAATATTTTTGTGGTGCTTGCAGGTGCTCAATATTTCCTATTCAGACAAAGTAGTAAAAATTGGTCAGATTTGTCCTTTTTCTGCAAAGTCTTCAATTTGTCCCTTCTTGTACTCTCAAAAACTCAATTGTCATACATCGATATTTGAGAAATATTACTGTTTACTGAAAAGTCGTAACCATAGAACATTTCAATGAGAAAATAAGGTGAATTCATCAAATAAATTTTTCAGGCCAAATATGGCCCTTCATGACCGCCCCTACTCCTTTCTTTAGTGTTAGAAAATACATCGTTTCTAAACTTGTTGAAAAAAGCCAATCATTTTTAGATTCTCATATAGTTTTCTTTTAATTAATCGTGAAATGAAGCTACCATTTACAATAATACAAAGGTTATATAGGAGAAAATACATGGATCATGCATTTTGAATAAGCAGACAGCCAATAATTTTTAGAAAGTGATATGAAAATTTGTTATTTTGATATTTTAACGACTCCTATGCATTTTGTATTGAAAATTCGTGTACATGTAGCTTGTTTGGTCACGTGAATTTTCGGATGTCCCCATTTTCTTGGTATAATATACGTATAACCCTGTAACAGGCTAATGCAGGACTTTCAAGTGAAATATTTGTGACTGAGAAACTTCCTTCATTACACAAAAAATCAAAACATTCAGCCAACATGAGCAACATGAGGACACATTAATTAAATCATCACTTATGATAAAAAGGTTATAATATAATTTCTTTGGTTCCCTCAAGGCCCATTGGCGGATCCAGGGGGTGGCTCCGGGGGTTTGAACCCCCTTTTTTCTAGACGATCATGTATCTTTTAATTAATATCCTGATGATTTAACAAGAAATTCTCAAAACAATTTCGAGCCTCGCTCCGCTCGGCGAAATCTCCTTTCCTTTCAAGCTGGGACCCCCTTTCTAATTGCCTGGATCCGTGCCCGAGGCCAATTGTTTCTTCAATTAAGCAGCCATTTTGCAAATGTTACGATAAAAGTTAATTATTTGTTTGTTTCTATTATGAGGTATGTGCGAATCAATTTTTTCAATATGTAGGAACAGTTCTCAGTCTTTGGATTAAGTGTGTTGTTTATAGTTTATCTATGTTTTCAATTATCACTTTTGAAAATGTGTTTCGCAATAAAATTGTCTCTTGTGTATAAAAATTTAATATTCAACCAGCGGAACCAGTCTTCAGATAAAAGGTGTTCCGACGAGATTCAAGACAATTTTTTGCCCAAGTTTCTTGTCAAAATTCCGCACGGAATTTAAAAAAAAGTAAAAAGAGTTTTCGGATGCAGCCATTTGATATTCGGGGGAGCTTGGGGATTTGAAAAAGTAAAGTTATTTATTTTCATATCCATCTCGGCCAAATTACTTTTTTCGCCAAATATCAGGTCAAATCATTATTTTTTATATTTTCCTAAAAACATTTCTATTCAAAACAAAATAAAATTGTCGCTGAAATAAAAGTCGAATTTACATAACTACCTGTTAAGCTTTAAGGTATACCCGTAGGCATGACATGCCTGTATATTGTATATGCAATATGCAGCATATGAGTAAACTGTGTAATGTTACAATGATACATGGAATTTGCCCACTTCAAACCGACATCGTTACCGTGGAAATTCAAAAATATTTAAATCAAGATTTGAAATTCAGATTAAATAAACAAAGAGAAAATAATTCTGAAAAAAGGAAAATATCAAAAATGTTTATAAAAAAATGAATATTATAAATAAAAAAAAGAAATTAAAAAAAAAATCTGTTCGGTACTTCAACCCTTTTAATACAGTTATTGTATATTTGATACCCATTGAAAACACGATCCTTGTTAACATTTTTTAGTATTGTCCGTTGTATCAGAAGCTCCATAGAACAAACTGGGCCTACAGTCACAACATTTACTATCAATCCCAAAACGTTGATTGAAACAGAAAAAAAAATGCATTTCTCACAATTTATCTGCATCAGCAAAATAAGCTGTACGAAATTTCAAATATTAGGGGTGAAAGGTGTAGATGTGTTGATTTCAGCAATTTGTATGCCCCTCCTGGGTACGACTGAGCTAACGATCATTTTCGGGATATTTGCCTTTATGTACAGTATTTTTTGCGGGTTTGCTTGGAGATTGAAAGAGTCGGTTTACGCTCTACAATCCATATGCATCTTGTTTTATACTAGTATCCACCTACTTTTAAGATTAACTTAACTTGTCTTGAATTTTTCTGGTCGAGTTTAATAAAATTTCGTATCTGTTGAGAAGCCAGGGATATTTATTGAGGAAATTTCGACTGCACATCAAGGACGTAATACTAGTATTCGTCCTTGCGCACACTTAACTTGTAGTTCTTTATTCTTTTATTTTTTACAAATTTCATTTTTTGCAATTTATGTCTATTCATTTAACATATTACTTTCAGTTTCCGTAGAATATGGAGTTTTCATGTGAAAGCTGGAAGGAATATCTAGTACCAGTACAGGAGGAAGTTTCTACCACCAGTTAACTTACTATACGTCTTAATGCCAAAATTCCCACTAATCTTTTCACCTTTCTCGATCTCCTTTTCTGCAATGTCCCGAAGAGAGGGTGTAACTGCATCAATGTCCGTTAAAAATATAAGTGAATACATATCTCTGGCATGTATGAATAATGCAGAGCTTTCGAGTTAACCGACACAATTCTCTGCTTACATCAAAATGCCCGTATAAAGGGTAAACCCCATATGATGAGCAAATGTATAAACCTGACAAGAATACCTTCTGGTACAAGATTCCCTCTTAGATAGTATATAGAAATATAGAGGCTTTTCGTGAAAAATATGCAAGAAAACGATCATGCGTTCTTATTCTACATAAAAAGGTATGGTCACTTTTCCATGTATTTATTTCATTCAGCACACCAATTTTACGAATACATTAAATCTTCTCCAAACGATTTAAACAAGTCATTTTAGCATAAAGCATCTTTACCAAATCAATTCAAGTGCATTTTCAAGCGTGTAATGTAGATAAGGGACCGACCATTTAACTTGAAAGGGGGGGTATGTTTTTTTTCTAAAAAATATTTTGGAGCTGATTTTATGTGAAAAAAATATTTTGGCTACCAAAATGGTGAAAAAAAATTGCTGAAGGAGGCTTTCTGCCCCCCAAAAATATGTTAATTTTGAAAAAAATATTTTTTGTTGATACATATGAAAAAAATATATAAATTTTCTGTCCAGAAAAAAAACCATTACCCCTCCCTTCAGGTTAAATGGTCAGTCCCTAACGATTCATTAAATGACTTTGCCAGTTGGACGATAGTTTTGAAGATTTTTACAGTTTTTGTAGATTTTTGTTAAAAGTCGCTGCATAGCATTCAAGAACCAAACTAAACTAATTGCTATTTTGAAGGGCAAACTTTTATACACTTTTAAATACTAGTAGCTTAAATGGACACAGAGGGTCATTTGCAGCAATGTTCGACTGCTAATATGCCAGAAAACATACAAGTGTGATGAAATACATTGAAATACATATTGATGAAATAATTCTAGAAAGTACAAGTACCAAGGACCACCTTACACGATTTGAGACAACATTTCTTATTTTGAAAATAGCCCAATATGTGAACAAAATTCACGACAAAATCGAGATACTTATTTCTCCTTCTTTCAGTGTCATTGTTATAAGAATCAGATTAAGTATAGTAGACACGTCAAAATTGATTCTAAAATTTTCAAACATTTTCTAATTATGGCATTGTATACAACGAAATATCTTCTGTAAAGTATGCCTTTTCTTATTTGCACAACTAAATGTGGACCCACGTATTCGTCGGCGCATGGTCGGTGCAATTCTTTTCACTTTTTTCGTCAAAATCGATTTGATAGGGCAATAGGGCGACAGCTTCAGTGTCAGTTTAAAATCTTATTTATTGATTTGTCAAAGTACATAATCCTTTCCCACAAATTTTACTTTTTGATTACTCATATATATTTTATTGCCCTGTAAAACCTATTTAATTTGAAAACTTGCAAATTCTAAATATAAAAAAAAAATGGAAAAATTTAAGGAGTACCTCCCTCGTGCATAGATCCGGTAGGATCAGTATTGGGATACCTGTGTTACTTTTATGTGCAGTTCTTTGTGCTAGATTTTGTATTTAATACTAAAAGCAGGCATATTTTAGACTGCGTTCGGCGATTTCCATGGTCACCACATGATTATTTCTGATATAGATTATCGTTTTAGATGTTTTATAAAATCAAAACTGAAACGTTTGAATGTTCATTTATAAGATTCATAAAATTCTCTAACAAGTCTTCGAACAACAAAAAGCCAGAAATATTCCTACTATGTCTAAGAAACAAGCTGAAATTTAACAATTTATTAACAAATATGTGTATTATACCATACTAAAAAAATTTACAAAAGAAAAAAACATGGCCAAACAATTTGATTTAAATTGTTTAGTATTGCTCTGACATTATAAAAGCATGCTTCTTTGGACTCTAAATTATTTAATTTCTTTATATTTGTTTGTCTTGACATTTATGAGGGGCGGACAGGGACGTCTTTCTCCTTTCACCTGTCCCTTGCTCCTTTCTCCTGCCTTTGTCTCCTTTCTTTTGGTCTCCCCTTCACTTTCTCTTCTGCCTTTCTCGCCCCTTTTTTCTTTCTTTCGCAACGTCAAGGCTCCCAGTTTTACTTAACTCTTCCTACGCCAAATTTATAGACCTTTATAGAATCAGAGACATATGTCTCTGACAGAATTAACTATATTTTAAATGTAGATGCTTTTATAAACCACGACATTTTAGTCCTTCAATACTAGTATATGCATGTAAATTATCTCGCACCTGATTGACAATATCACTTCCTAAAACATCGGTAATTGCTTTGTTTACTTTAAAATATTTTCGGAAAAGGCTGTCCCAATTGCTCGACACTATCTCCCCTTGATTCGTCAATGAAATATTTCAATTCTTACCCACCATCGCCGCTTCTTAATAATATATTTTACTTTTATATAGTTATTTTTAATTTTTTTTTTTTTTTTTGAGGGGGGGGGGGTCAGAAAAGTTACAATATTGCTTGCTTGCTAACAGAGACATAGCTACCACGACATAGCTCAAACCTTTATTTCAAGGCTTTGATTTTGAAATTGGGCATTTAACATAAATGGAAATACTTCACATTGCAGTAATAAATTGAGTAGGCATTATATTAGTATTTATTTGAGTGTAAAATAAAAGTAATGCCTGAAGCCGAACTAACTTAAAAACTTTAAAAAGAATACGTAAAAGCCATTACCTTTAACTGCGTCCACATATCCCCGATTATTTCAATGGCAACATAATTGACAGCGATGTGGGGTTTTTATAAATGTATTTAATGATAAAATTAAATGACTATGTATAATGCATACAAAACTAACAGCTTGAGAAGACCGCCAAACGATACTTATGTGCATCGATTTTACATAGGTCATGTCACAATCTAAACCAACATTAAGGGTTTTTGGTGGATACTTATAACAGGATAAAAGATTTAGTCCTCATTTTTAAAAGGAATTTACTCTGATAAATATATCTTCTACAGAGTCTATTAAACGATTGATCTAGCCATTATAAAAAGGGATATCGGTCATTTTTTTTCTTTCTTTGTCAATATGTGTCTAATTTCTGCACGAATTTTTTTCTAGAAAAGAAGAGGTTCAAAATCCTGGATGGCCTTTGTATCCGCCAATACTATTGTTGCCAGGAAGTTCAATATTAACAAAAATAAAATCGAACAATCGACAATTATTCTGTAAAGGTAGGCGAAATCGGAAATTCGTAATAACCGCATACAGCGAAGCAACAAACATTTATAGTGATATTAATTAAATATCGCAACAGGTAAAGGCTAAATGTAAAAGGTAAAATTCGTTTGGAGTGATATCACATTTACTATAGTGAAACTAAAAATATGTAAAAAAAAAACAAAATAGCAAACTTTTCAAATATGCAAAGTGGAACTAACGTGTCTAGATTTTAAAGTATTACAAGCATTTAAAGTAATAAGTCCAGACATACTTTGCATATTTTGTTTTTCTTCCGCATCGCTAGACTTTTGGAATCAACAAGACATGCACACGGTAATCAAGTTTAGCAACTGCTACAGATATATTCATTGAGGTTATTGCTAGTGTTGATTTCTGATATTTGTCAGAAATGCGGAAACCTCTCTTTTTCCATTTCATAAAATGTAAAATATTTTACCCATAAACGACAACTTTTCAAGTTATGTTCTAAAAGCATGTGTACCTCTACAGTTTTTGGATAGAATTTCAAGAAATTTACATTGCCCCTTCACATGATTTTCAAGACATTATTTCTATACAAAGCTTGTGAAAAACCTGAAGTGGACAAATCCTGCCGGATTTTCAATTGCCTGTATCTCAACATCAAGCGCATATCATGCGCCGCACGAATATATGATTTTTTTCTTGTTTATTGTCAACCTTTCATAACGTTCTGTTGATTCTGAACACTTTTATGAAATTCTCATTACTTCCATTCAAAGGTTACAACTACCTTAAGTTACAAGTATACGTCTTTAAATGTCTCTGCTACAGAGGATATACATTGGCAATACACAATCGTAGACATATATTCGCAATACACAATCGTAGACATATATGAGCAATACACAATCGTAGTTGCTTATTAATTGTCTACTAGATCGACCAGTAAACAAAAATGATACCAGACAAAAATACCCATTATAAAAATATCATAGGCGGAATCAAGATTTGGAAATCGCATAAAATATCCAAGTATGCCAAAATAAACAGGCGTAGTGTACGGACCTTAAATTCCCACAATCAGCTAGCCTGATGGACATAAGTCAGAGAGACGTGTACATGGTCACATAAACTCTTGAACGGTTGAGACCGAGTGCCTGTAATATGAGTGCATGAACATATTGGTTCTATAAGGCAATCGAAAAGTGTAAATTGCAGGGGCCTGTTTAATGAACGTGTCGTAAGATTAAGTATATCTTAAAATGGTCTTAAGACACATCTTTGTCCTAAGATGTGTCTTAAGATGGTCTTAAGACATGACTTAGAACGAAGATTGGACTTAAGACCATCCTAAGATATATCTTAGCTAAGATTGGTCTTAGGATATTTTCATTAAACAGGCCCCAGGTTTGTTAATTGGTAAAGAATACAAATGACTAAATACCGAAGTTACTGTGAATTTTAAATTCTGCACATGCGCAATGCGACAACTTATGTATCTTCAGTGCAGATAAAATCTAAATGTTTGGAAGACCATACACTCAAAGATGTTTAAAAACTGAGAGAGAACAAATAACCAATATGATCTAAGTGTTAAGCCGAAATCAGCTAAGTACAGAGCTTTGCATATGTTCTTGACATGATCATGATTTCGTTCGATTTTCGAATTTCTACAGGGACCGAGTTATTTTTGCTTTTTTGCGTGATATTCATCAAGAATATAAAGAAAATAGAAATCGAATAACTTTGAATTTTATTCTGATATGACGAAGACCGGGATTTCACAAAATTTGCACACATTTAATTCGAACATTTATGCGATACTCATAGAAGTATTCCAGGTCGTCGGTGTGGTCTGGCGGGTTTAAATGTATATTCATCTTTTCGGTTTTAGCTTGCCAATACATTATTGCAAAACATATAAAAGTAGATAAGCAATTAAGGGATATAGAGTAAAAGCAAATGAGACAAAATCTCTACAAATACGTGAAAAAAAAACAAGCAATGGAACAGCGCTTTTATTGTTGTTCTTCAGGAATGTCACAAAGATTTAGATATATAGATAAATTAAATTAATAAAAAAATTGAAAAAATAGATGTAATTAAATGAATAAAAAAATTGAAAAAATAGATGTAATTAAATGAATAAATGAAATGAAAAAAATAATAAAACAACCTCAATAAAACACTATAAATAGAATTAATTAAATAAAAATCGTTACTTTTGTTTTTAATGACTGGTCTGAGTTGTAAAAGTCTGTGCAGCGTTGAGTCAACTCCGATCAGTCATTCTCAACACTATTTGTGTTGCAAAAGTCTGATATCTGTTAAGAATGTCTGTCTAGTGTTGAATCAACTCTGATCAGTCATTCTCAACACCTTCTGTGCTGTTAAAGACTGACTAGTGTTGAAAATGCCTGTCCAACGTTGAGTAAATCCTGGTCAGTCATTTTCAACACAGATCAGTCTTTCACAACACAGGTAGCGTTTAGAATGACTGGTCAGCGTTGACTCAACACTGGACAGACATTCTCAACAAATATCAGTCATTTACAACACAGGTAGTGTTGAGAATGACTGACCATTATTGGCTCAACACTGCAGTGACTTTTACAAAACAGGTAAAGACTGAGATTGACTGAAGTGAGTTGGCTCAACTCTGATCAGACAATTTCAGTCAAAGCTAGTGTTGAAAATGCCTGATCAGCGTTGAATGAACAATTCTCAGTCAATCTCAACGTTGTTCAGACTTTTTCAGTCCAGAAACGACTGACTCTGGTAAAAGCAGTCAAAATATTTGTTAATAGTGTTGAGTCGTTTAATTTTCACCACAAAACTGTCATGCAGAGTTAACGTGCATGTAATAAATAACTGGATACTGGGTAGTGATTTATATGACAAAAGGAATATGTATTTGTAAATATTACAATTTTGAAATATAAATTATACCTATCACAATGGTGCTATTTGTTTATTTTACATTTATGAAAGTGAAAAACAGAGTTATCTCCCAATATCCCAGGTCTACCCCAGTTTGGTGTCGACAAAAATCTTATATTGCGATTGATAGTATGAAATATGATGTCCAATGTCAAAATGAACACAAGACAATATAAATCTTACACACCCGCGGGCCATATTAGGTAGACACCGACTCAGCCAAGGCTAGTCAGAAAGAACCTTAATCTTTCCCTTGGTATGTCAGTTTGCCTAAAATTCTTATGGAGGTTGGGGTGATAATCTCGGTATTCTGAGACTCATTGTATGTAGTCACTCCCTACAAATTAAACAAAACTTCGGTATCTCATGTTTGTTATATACAAAACCGTCAAAATTTTAGGACTTATCTAAGTGTTTATCTGAGAGAGGGGTCGGAATTTTTGTTTTTGAATCCCACTGAACAGTCCTTTTACATTCAATCTGATAGTTTATGTACGACCGAGGCAATTAATTCACATCATTAACATAAAGAAATAACAGGGAATTTCAGAAAATTCTGAAATGCTGAAAATTCCGAATTGCACTAAGTTTTTTCTAAATATTGGGTTTCAGTATACAAATGGGCAACAAATTGCATATTATAATACATATATATTTTCTAAAAATAGCAACATCAACAACCTTGTTTAATTAGAATGTCGGATCTGCCAACAGAAGGCTGATACAATTAAGTAAAAATAGAAATAATATAAGTATCTGTATAAAATAATTATAACGACACTAAAATGCAAATTGATGTTAAATTGACAGCAAATGTTCGCCTTTCCACAGGCTTCGTCAGGCTGATTATAAATTCTCTACGCACGTGTTTGCATGTGCGATTAAAATATTTTTGTTGTTACTATTACACTAACAATGAAAATTGAAACATAGATATTGTCGTTCTTTATGACATAGAAAGCTAAAAATAGTAAATATAAAATATGAAAGAAATAAAAAAATTAAAATTAATTAAAAGGATGTTAACATAATTTTCTGAATACCTGATACAATTGGTCTTCCAGGAATACCTTCCTTGTGAAGTTTGGGCAGTAGGTAAAATCTGCCAGGTGCACATTTCTCAGGAAGCAAATATTGATAGGTGTCATCATCAATATGTCCATTCTCATTCATTTCTGCCAATGTGGTTCTTATTTCTTCTTATTTCTTCTTATTTCTTGTGGTTCTTATTTCTATCAGCTAACGGTCATCCCACTGAAAAAATTTCTGAGTTTGTTGATTTTCACCTTCGACCGCTTGTACACAAACTCCCTTCGCATCTACAGGACACTACTGATTATCTCGGGAAAATTAATAATTTGACCCCCTTTCCAGAAAACACCATCTTGGCCACTATGGATGTATCGTCTTTATATACTAATATTCCAAAAGATGAAGGTATACGTGCCTGTGAAAAAGCATGGAACTCTAGACAAGATACAAATCCTCCAACCGAGTGCCTTGTCAAATTTCTCACTCTTGTTCTGGAAAACAACACTTTTGTATTCAACGAGCAACATTATTTGCAAGTTAACGGAACAAGTATGGGAACCAAAATGGCACCTTCATATGCAAACATTTTCATGGGAAACCTTGAACAAGATATCTTGTCTACAGCTCCATTCAAACCAATTTCTTGGTTGCGTTTCATTGATGATATTGACATTAAATGGACTGGAACAAAAGAACAACTTGACCAATTTTTTCAACATTGTAACAATTTCCATCACTCAGTCAAATTTACATTTGAGTCCTCAACAAAGAAGATCAGCTTTCTTGACACCACTACAACCATTGTCAACGGTAACATCAAAACTGATCTCCATACAAAGAAAACTGACAAGCATCAATTTTTATCCCCGAAAAGCTGTCACCCCAAACATTGTTCTCGTAGTATCCCTTATAGCCAGGCCATACGAGTTAAACGCATATGTTCGGAGGAACACCTAAAAAACCACCGTTTACAAGAACTAAAAAAACACCTGCTTAATAGGGGTTATAATGACAAAAATATCAACAGTGCTTTTGAAAAAGCGAACAATATTGACCGCAACTCTTTGCTTGTATACAAAGATAAGAGTCGTCAAAATAAAAGAACACCCCTTGTTGTAACTTATCACCCCAGTCTCCAAGTACTACCATCTATAATTCGTAAGAATTGGAGTTTGATCGAGAAAGATCCAAAGTTGAAAAAACTTTTCCAGAAATACCAGTTATGGCCTATAGAAAACCAAAGAGCATACGAGACATTCTAGTAAAATCCAAAATAAAGAATAAACCCCAATCACCAGATGGTTACAATCCTTGCAAACGTAACAACTGTAAGTGCTGTAAATCTGCAGTCATTGGCGATACATTTAAAAGTAGTGTCACCAAAGAAAATTATAAAATTTTCTCACCTGTATCCTGCAAAACCAAAAACTGCATCTATTTATTGACTTGTGGTTCATGCAGTTTACAATATGTTGGACAAACTACCACCTGTTTCAACATCAGATTAAGCAACCACCGTTCATTTCATAATAAAAAAACGAAACTGTCCTGTCACGCGCCATCTCCAATCGACAGGACATACTTTTGAAGATATCAAAATACAGAACATTGAAGAAAACGATCAGTGGGATGACTTAACAAGGGATTTGCGAGAGAATTTTAGGGTCCACCAGCTGTGTACTTTAGAACCCAACGGTCTTAACGAACGTGACCAAATGAAATTCAACAGTAACAAAAAATAAAAAAAATATTTTTCCAGCGTCAGAAAATTA
Organism: Modiolus philippinarum; assembly: GCA_002080025.1. NCBI lineage: Eukaryota > Metazoa > Mollusca > Bivalvia > Mytilida > Modiolidae > Modiolus > Modiolus philippinarum. The sequence continues at coordinate 66,224 of MJUU01006443.1, forward strand.
TGTTAACATCCTTTTAATTAATTTTAATTTTTTTATTTCTTTCATATTTTATATTTACTATTTTTAGCTTTCTATGTCATAAAGAACGACAATATCTATGTTTCAATTTTCATTGTTAGTGTAATGGTAACAACAAAAATATTTTTATCGCACATGCAAAAACGTGCGTAGAGAATTTATAATCAGCCTGACGAAGCCTGTGGAAAGGCGATAATTTGCTGTCAATTTAACATCAATTTGCATTTTAGTGTCGTTATAATTATTTTATACAGATACTTATATATATATATATATATATATATATACCACAACTTTCGTTGGTTTTGACAATTTTTATGCTACTGGCCAAAACTTGCATATTTTGGCATATTTTTTAGGAAAGTATTGTTGCCGTATGACTTGTGTATATTTGTTTTAATTTAAATCATTTGTATTAAATGTAAAGCAGATATACCGAGTTTTCATTTGATACCTACTTATCAATAATACAAGTTTAAAGAAATACTAAACTAAACTAAATACTCAAAGATTTCTTTATTTTGTAAATTTGAAGGTAATGGTTTCGTCGTTGAAAACATATTAACATCATGTTATCATATTTTTATATTCATGACAGAATATAAAAAGACAAAAAAAATTATTAGAAATAAGGGATTCAGATTGACATTTGTTTCTAAAGAGCATCAAAATAGGAAAATTTCAAGAAAATCTAAAAAAAAAATCGTCGATGTTTTATAGGGGAGTTTGAAGATTTCTGGCTAAATGGAAATTATTGGACATACAAATGGTAAAAATAATTGATTCCTATCAGAGGTCATTCAATCTGACTTCATTCCTTTTCATATTTTTTTACTACGAAGCACTTGTCAACATTTTGAAGTAGTCGAAGAAACAATGTCAGAAAAAAAACGAAATTTACCGAAGTTTCGTTTTTTTTTTTTCCTTTTTTTTTGGACCAAAACAATTGCACTTTTTCCATTACTGTACTCGAGTTATGCTCGTGCTAACATGTTTTATTTTGAAAGAGGATATTAGCGGAGTGGAAAAAATGGTGGGGAATAGAAGTTGAGGTGGTGCACAAAGGTTTTTTCCAGCCCATGAAGTATATTCTGTATCTGATCAGATATGTATGGTCGAAAGACTTGTTACTAACGACCAAAATAAAAAGAGAGCTGTGCATTTAAGCTTTTACAATGATGTGATTTTACGTAATATTTTTACACCAAAACTGAGGTGTCGATAAATATTCGACCTATTTTTGTTTTCACTGAATTTATTATTGAAAACTCATTTTATTGAAACTTAATTTCAATGAAACCACACTGATCCCAAGGTGAAAACAAAATTCCAGATATCCGTTGATTCTGCACAGGTAGTAGAAACAATAAGATAAACTAGGAGGTAAAGAATCACCTCATAATGAACTTTTTTATCCTTCAAATATATTATTATTCTATCCATCACATGAATTTCCTTAATTCTGATTGGTTAACTTTTAGGGCGGTATTTTGATATACCACCTCTCTGTTGAGTATATCACCCTTCTCTCGAGTATACCATCCGCTCTTATTATACAGCGACGTCATTGACCTTACTTATTGGCCATTTTGAAATCAAAACAGACCATTCTTTAACAACTATTGTTTTAGCCATTAAACTAAACATATGAGAAAAGAAATGATCATGGAATGTGCTGATGTACTGCACTGAAGAGACAAAAGTTGGCAAAATGGATGTCTGAAGGACTAAATTTTCTTTATTTCATTGTTTGATGGAAAAGTCAATGTCACATTATTAGTATCTGGTGAATGAATAGCTCAACAACCAAAAAGCATCTTGATAATTAAATAATATTTATCATAAAGGAAGATATGAAAAGTAAATTTTTCAAAATGAATGTCACGTAAAATGCACATGAAGATATTATCGGTAAACAAAAACCACAGCAAAAATGGGTCATATTAGTTGTTTTGTACACGAACCTGTACCGAATGGAAAGGGAAAACTATTTTATAATCATACAATGGGAGGAATTAGATCGCAAAAGTTCCTCAGAGTAATAACAAGTGATTTTACGTGACATTCTGGATATAATTACCAATCCAAAAATTAGTACAGTACACTATGAAGCTTTTATACGTTTGCTTAGAACATGAAAGGGTATAATGCATGGTTTGTTAATGGTTTTGAACATCTTCTTTCAATAGATTACGTTTTAAGATTCCAATATTAAAATAATTTTGGATATCGGTGAATTTTACGTGATAATCATTCTACTCTTCAACAAAATAGCATACTTTGTCCTAAGGTATTGCAAAGTATTAAAACTTAAATTTGAAAGTTTTTCACATATTTATGCATAACACTAAATCATTCATTGAAAGATAAGAACCATTCGAAAAAAGTAGTCTTTTAAGTGAAAATTACGTGACAAAGAGTCGTGTTTCTGAAAGATTGCGTAAGGCTCAATGCTTATACAAATTCGTAATCATTGATGACATTTAGTTTACAGACATGTTGTTTTTTGTTCTGTTGTTCCTGAAAAAGTTATTATTGTTCTTTGCAAAATAGTATGCTAGTTTAAACTTAAGCTGTTTTGTAATCCGGTTTATAGGCAATATTTGATTAATATGAATGTTTCAATTTTCTTCTTGTTGATACAAGTTTCAAGCTAATGTTTTTTCGAAGTTACCTTGCACATGTTGCCGTATTTTCTACTCAACAAACTTCAATGAAACATTTTTGTGTAAAACTTGTTTGTTTTATAAAATAAAATAAATGGTTCATACCAAAGTCACGTAAATTACAATGGCGCTTTCAGGGGGTATCGTTTGCACCACGGCACAACAATAAATAAAAGGTACATGGAGTGGCCATTGTCAGATTATGAAGCTAGATATGTTATGTTTTCATATTATAATTAAATTCTTACACTGTGAAAGTATCATTATTCATGGGGTTCCAATTTTCGTGGATTTCGTGGTTCACTTTAACCACGAAATTAAGTTCCCAAAGAAATGCAGTTTTTCCATAGAGTTTTAATGGATAGAATTCGAAACCACGAATTTATTTGCACACGAAATAGCAATATTTATGAAAACACGAAAATTGATGTCCACGAATAAAAGTGCATTCACAGTAATTCATAAAAGACTGAATTTCAAAAATCAAGCTGTCCATTTCGGCCATGAAAATGAGAATGAGTGAAAGCGTGTTTAAGCGTAATTCAAAATTTTCTCTCATGTTTTTCAATCGCTCAAGTGGAATGCATTCCATCTGTATGTAATGCTGACGTATACTGTTAAAAGGTTGTTTCAAATATTTTACGAAAGGATATGGAGTAAATAAACATGAGACCATACCACATATGTTAACTCCAACTGCAATAATTTTAATGAGATGTATGGCTATTTCGGAAATTAATTCCTTATCAGCAGCACTAGAAACCAAACAAAGGAAATCCATAATTTCAAAAAATGTTTAAAATGCATAAAACCAAACGAAATCCGAATAATCAGTAATATCAAATACTGCTAAGGACAAAACTACGATGGAGGGAGTAAGTCCTATAGTTTAAGAATTTACATAAATTTAGATAATAGTAATTGAACAAAGTGTACACATGAGGTATTATCTCATGTACAAGTACACAATATCTAGGAAAAATAAAGAGCATACCTCTCTACCACGGGGAATTGTTTTACCAACTCCACACTGCAATAAAAGACAAACTCCTGTATTAAATATTTTACGAAAGGATATGGAGTAAATAGACATGAGACCATAACACAAGCTTTTTAGGGTCACTTCTAAGGGGCCAGGCAATATTTATCGCAGGGATGGAACGGTACAAATGGGCATTGGACACAGATTTTTTTATACTTACAAATCCATGGGACAGAATTTTATAAGATGTCCATGGGACCAACACTTTTATTTAAAAAACTTATCGTTCCGGTTTTTTTTCTTTTTTTTTTTTTTTTTTTTTTTTTTTTTTTTTTTACTTTCCGTGCACAGCGTGGATAATATTTTTATTCAAATATTTAACCTATTTTGACTTGCATCAAAAGTTCAAAATTTTTACCATGAACACAGCATTCAGTGTCCATCATGAAAAACTATCCATTATAAAAATTGTTACCTACGATAAAGTACCAGGGCAGAAAAGAACACTGAAGTGATGTATTTCTGTCTCTGTGGGGGCTTTTTTATGGATATATAATGCAATCAGACAAAATTTACAGGACACTATTTTAGCTTACATTAGAACCCCAGCACAGCACTAAATTGTTATGTATTCACCCGCGTGAAGCTGAGCGGTAGTAGAAAATAATTATTTTCTGAATAAAAAAGTTTTTCTGAACCTAGTGTCTCGTCTGCTCACTCCACTGTCGTTATAATTTTGGCTATTAATATCTGCTTACCAAGTAGAATTAAAAAAAAACTAGTCTTTGAGAGTATCTGGAAATTTACCAAAATCAGAATAAAAGCTTTTTGAAATCTAACCATTGAAAATATTTGTTATGATTCATTTCATCCAAAAAGCAAAGTTACTGTCAAGAATTCCAAAAAAATTATGGTATTTGAGAGTTTCAGGAATTTACCAAAATTGGGACCATATCTTTTTAATTCTAAGTTCACAGAATTATGTTTCATATGAAAAAAAAATAGCTGAAATTTTTGATAATATGCAAAAATTTCAAAGATTGTTAGTCTTGGAAATCTCAGGAAATTTACCAAAGTTTTAACCGGAATTAAAAATTCCAAAAGCTTATTTTGCTTTTATAAACTATACACAACTATGCTACATTAAAATTAAATTCCTTATTCCAAATCTTGTTTAAGCATATATTATATTGTAAAAATTTTAAGCAATATAGGATCCCGTTTATTTGAATTGCTGATAATCAATCATGAGATTAAGTTAAAAATGAAATTGTAATGAGTGATTTTTCCCCCACAGTAGTCTAGGGTTAGGGATATGGCTAATGTATTCGGTTAGGGTCAAAGTTAAAAATCGTGCCCTTGATATGATTTATTGAAAAGTAAGTGAGAACCGAACCGTCAATCTAAAAGCGAACAATCCAAGGACAATGGCAACACCAGAAACAAAAAAAGGGGCAGAAAAAAAAAAACAAAGACACAACATGGGTACAACACAGAAAAGAAAAATGAAGACACTCACACACAAAGATGAACAACACGGACCCAATATAAAACCATGGGTGAGATCAGGTGCACCGGTAGAGTCAGCATCTTCTGCTTCTTATAAGACACCCGTCGTGTTGAACGTGTCAAATCCGGTAGTAAAGTCAAATTCGGTAGAGGAAACAACAATTAAGCTTTAAAGGGAAAGATCTGTTGTCATGTGGGAAACAGATATCCCAAAGCGGTCTACAAGATGATGATGTCGACCGTAAAACTTCTGGAGGGATGACTGTAAGTTTTGGGTAACGTACCCTTGTTGAAGTAGCCTATTTGTGAGCAACCGGGCTCTATCAAGGAAGTCACTGTATCGAACGCAGGCTCTTGAATAGCGAATGAGCTGGGAGATGTAAACTCCATATGCCGGCTCTTTTGGGATGTTCCTACAAAGAAAAGGGAATTTTACTATTGGAAAGGTGAAGTCATCGCGTTTGTCGTACAGCTTAGTTTGAAGTCCCCCTCTATTGTCAATTTCAAGGTGAAGGTCAAGGAACGAGGCTGATGTAGAAGTGTCTGTGGTATCCTTAATTTCGAGCTCTTTTGGATAGATCAAATGAAGAAAATCACCAAAGCGATGGTTGTTTAGCGACAAAATATCATCTATATAACGGAAGCTTAAGTTAAAGGATTGTGCCAGTCTTTTATCTTTATTTTGAAGAAGCCCTTCGATGAATTCAGCTTCATAAGAGTGAAGAAACAGATCGGCTAGGAGAGGCGCATAGTTTGTGCCCATAGGAATTCCGATAGTCTGTTGAAAAACAAGTCCTCCAAACTGGACAAATATATTGTCGATCAGAAACTCTAACATTTTAATCACCTCTTCCTCTGTATATTTTTTCTCCGATTCGGAGTTATTTTTCACAAAGTAGGATTGTTCTCTACCTAAAACAATTTACCTATATCTACGTTCACCGTTCTTACGTGAGAAACATCTATGAATTAAACCTTTCAGCCGAGATTTTAGTTGTTCATGAGGAATAGTAGTGTAAAGTGTGGAGAAGTCGAAAGTTTTAATGCTGTTACAGTGTGATGATGATCTAGAGTTTAAGATGTCAAGTAGATCTTTGGACATTTTCAAAATCCACATCTCATTCACACCGCTTCTTGAAAAGCAAGTATCACAGTATTTTTGAAGGCCCTCTTTAACAGCTGTCAGGATGGAGGTTAGCAATTTAGATATAGGTTTTGTAGAGCATTTTGCAGATCCAGCGATGTATCGTTCTTTTTATGGGCATTTATGTAACTTAGGTACCCAGTACAAAGAGGGGGGATCTGTGTCTTCATCCTTGGTGGAAATTCCGAAGGAAAGCAAAACAGATTTATGGTTCTGTAATATCTCCTCCTTTGACAGAGTAGTAGCTGCGTAAGTTGGATTGCCGTTGGAATTATCAATGCCAAGTTCTTTCTTTAAACAATTTATATAATGATTTTTGCAAAGTTGAAGGAAGAGTTTATTACAAAGTCAAAGAAAAAATTTCTTGGCACAATCAGGATGAAAAATCCAAGGACCCAATAAAAAAAATTAAAAAAATAATAAAATGGTCCATTCCTAAAGTGGAGCGTCTAACAACTGTTATGAACGAATCTGAACAATGAGTTATCAAGAAAAAAGACAAAATTTCACAAGGCAACAAAGAACAAGCAAATAAGTGGTATTCGCATATAACTGCTTTATTTCATCCGAGTAAATTAGTATGCACTGTATATTAACGGCTAGGTAAATTGGTGAAAAAAGATACTTATAGAAAATATGATACACTCACGAATAAACATTAACATACTCATCAATAATCTGATAAATTATCATGTTCATGAATTATTTTTCAGCTACTGCATTGCTTAACTGGGGATATACATATTGAAATACAAATGCTCACAAACAAATTTCATATGTCTTAAATTTCAAATATTTATAATTAACAGATTTTCTCAAGATATGTTGATTTTTTTTAACATGTTGAAATTATTTAACAGCATATTATTCTGGTTTAGTATCATATTTAATACGGAGATCTTGATTCACTTGGGCCAGCCAGTGATGTTTTATTTCAATTTCAAAAACCAGTTATTTAGAGACCAGTGTACAAAAACACGTGGGGCAAGCGAGTTGACTTTTGTTTTGGAAAATTCAAAATATTGAATTGATTTTGATAAAACTTGGTGCCATTAATCTCGGGTGCACTTGTACAATGTAAGTAGAACACTGCCTCTTATTGAATTTATCTCTTTTCATAGCAAATGTATTCTATCTTAAATTAATATATTTTTGCCAATATTTGAACATGGTGAACATTAATGAGTTGACAAAAATTGTTGCGCAACTTGACAGACATACATCAAGACAGGGACAATTATTAGTCTCTGATCAGGAAAAAATTCAAGCCATTGGGCTGTGAAATCTAAAGGCCGACACTTAATACAAAAAGAATTAATGAAACTTCCCTGTCAATCTATAAACATATATCAGTTTCAAGGGTGCAGTATGGCAAACATTGTCTTTGGCAGCATGCTGATTGTCATCTGTAGCTATCTCAATGAAGCTACTTTGCTATGTGTAAATATAAATATAGCATGTTACCAAGTACTCAGACAGACACAGATATTTGCATCTTATGACCGACTTCATTCCATGATCCTTCAGGGGATATTTTATATAAGGAAACGAAACAAGCATTTTGTATCCATAAAACAGACAATTACCAAACTCTAAACTGAGCATGACAGCAAACTTCAATTATTGTAGCTTTAATCTAAATCGATAAAGACATCATTTAAAGTAAGAATAGTATGTTTTATTTTTTGAAAATTCATTTGGAATTAAGCAATAGTTGATCCATCTGATTTGGTAATGTACTAGATTTTTTTTAGTCAAAATAGGATTTTACCAAAATCAAGAAATAAACTCATTAGACATTCTTCTTAATAAATTGCTTATCTTACCTGCAAAATAAGTTACAAAAATGTTAGATTTTTGCATCACAAATTTGTATTTTTTGTTCAGTAGGATGGTCAGTTGTAAGAAATTCTGTAACTTTTTTTAAATCATGCTTGATTGACTTGAAATTAGGTATTTATCTCAGATAATCATTACTCTTGCAAGAAACAAAATGTATAAAACAGTAAGGAAAATGTGTTTTTTTTAAATAAAAAACAAACATTTTTATGTGAATTAAGATTCTGTAAAAATTAGGCGGAAATCCTATTTTGTTTCATATTAAAATCAAATTGCCATTAGAATATAAGATGTGACATTTACTTTTTAGACGACTTGCAGGATGGGACAAATATTTTTTCTCCGACAAAAGAGAAGGGACTTGGAATTTGTGTCTGCTAGGAAAATTGTTTTGTACCGGTCCAATGCCGGTCATAAATTATGCCTGGTCCCTTATGACAAATGATCAGCAGAATGGCACTCTTGCAACTGACAGAGCCGGATGATCCAGCCTTAAATTGAATGTATTCGTGTAAGATGTTTTCTGATTGGTCGATTTTCCTCTAAATGTATTGGTTGGTTTTATCACAGCGACAGTTTTCGATTGGTTGAATGATGTTATTTCTTGCATATTAATTGGTACGTTTTACTTGTGCATTAGACCATTTCTAACGCTGCAAATTCCGTCTTTAGTATTATGAACATTGATCATCGCAATGGTAGTATAGCTGTCTGGGAGTGGTTTGAGGTTGGGAAAAAGTTTTTCCTTTTACACAATATAACACTAACCCCAAATTTTCATGGCGTTTTCTACGGCCGTTAAATTCATTTTTGTTTAATTTTGATCTATCACTCTCTAATATTCCCTTTCATAGTACTTTTGTATTTTAACAACATCCGAAAATATATGTAATTAAATCAGGAACAGGCAATCGTCAACTTGCGTTTCATATAAGTACACAAATGATGTTGTTTGGAGTTCTTTATTTCTTTTTTTTTTTCTCTAACGTTTTCGTGAGAATATTTTTGTTTTACTGTTTTTGCTTTAAATTTGTTTAGATTTGCATTTTTGTGATTTTTCTGAATCAAAACGTGATGTAAGTCAGAAAACATATATAGCATGTCTTAAGTACTGGACTAAGACACAATTATATGTGGGCCGTTCCCAAAATCTCGTGTACCTCTATATCGGTAATGGTAAAACACATTATTTATCTTCAGGTGAAAAATAGCTTATACTTAGTTTGATATATGATATTAATCGGTAAATTAGAGTTCAGACTGTGAGTGATTTATATTTTGATAATAAAAGCAATTTTTTATGTCTTATTTTCTACCTTTTGTTTAATTGTATTTTATTCTGCCCCCACTGCCCAGCTCAAATCAATCAATCTGCAAATAGGAAAATAGTACAAGTCAGAATTGCAAAATGGCTATTGAAAAGTCCTTAGATAATCATTTACATTATAAATCATAAGATATATTGTATTAAATATGGAAAAGTTGTCAACACAATTCAATGGCAAATTTGTTTTGAAAAAAAAATTAAAAAAAAAACTGATAATGAAATATTTAGAAGGTGTAATTTCATTTACAGTTACATGCTTGATTCTATCAACTTTATTTATTCTCGGATCAAATACCGAGATAACATTTTATAATTTTTGAAAAATTATAGAAAATTACAACATCGCTATATGTAATACTGTAGAAGTAGTTTTATTCGTGGACATCAATTTTCGTGGTTTTCCTATTACTGCTATTTCGTGGGTTCTTATATTCGTAATTTCAAATTCTATGCATAAAGATATAAGGGAAAAATACATTTCGTGGGGAACTTCATTTCGTTGTTTTAGCAAACCTCAAAATCAACGAAAATTGGAACTCCACGAACAATAGTACTTTCACATTGAATGGATTATATATATAGTGAGCTGCAAAGGAGGAATTGTAAAACTTTTATGTATTACTTATATCAATATGCAGAATCTAAATTAACAGTAACTTCCGTATGTGATATATTTTTGCCATTTCAACCATCCCTTCATTCTCCCCAATTTTTACCCTATGCTGTGCATTTTGGAGTTCGCCCACAATAGACACCGAATTAGCAGCATTTTTCTCAGATATGTATTTGGTCGTGTGAGGTTGTTGGCGGACTGGAGACTGTTAGACAGATAGTTCCATAGAGTTCTGGGTTCAAATCAAGCCTACCGTAAAACTGCTGGATTTTCCGATGCCAATAAGTTAAAAAAAGATGATTTGTTTATCACTGTTGGCATTCAGGAATATGCATTTTCTACCTTTGCAACTCACATCACCATACATGTATTGTCCATTTATATATAGAGAGCTACTTGCAACACTATATGTAATACTAATTTGACTTTGTAATTTACTAGGAATTGAGATGTCAAAAGGTTGTGCAAAAATTAAAACGGCTACAACGACTGATACTTCTATTGAAATTGTGTCACATTATGGTAAGAACCTTTTTTCATACTGTTGATTAAAATATATTTCTGTATTTCACCATAATGTTAACTCTTCCTTTTAAGAAGGAATGCCTTTACTATTTTCAAAGAAAAATTGCCATGATTGTTTTGTAGTTCTGAAATTATCTTAACCCTAATTAAATTTAAAACAGGGAAAAAACTTTCACTTCAGATCACGTGAGATTTATTGTAACATGATGTTATTTGATTAGCAACCAACAGAAAAAGCAAAAAGCCATTGGGAGAATTTAATACATGTGAAAAAGAAAGGAAATGGGGGTAAATGTCAAGGAGACGACATCCCATATTCAGGTTAAAACGACCCAAAACAAAGCATCTAGGGGTCACCGTACGGTTTTCAACAAAGTGAGGAACCTCACACGATATAGTAAGCCCTAAATGGCCCCAAAAAGGTAAAAAAAGTGAATAAAGCAATGGAAAAAAACCACATCCAATAACCCAAATATCAAGAAACTAGAATTTTATAGGAAGACAAGGACAAGCCAATGACCAACATATTCCTGACTTGGGACAGGCGCAAAAGATTGAGATATTATTGAGATATTATGGTCCTTTTCATAATTTGTTGGTATCTTTTCCTGTATTGGAAGTCTCCCATCAAGTGGAGTTACAAACACTCTTTGCTTCCGGTTATCACTCGTACGGTTGGCTAATATTACACACCTTAAACCCTGAATACATTTACATGTTATGATCTATATTCAGGATGAATACGACAACAGAAAAATATTTTTAAAAAATCAACACTTGTCGTGTTGAGTTGATGACCGGAACTGGTTAATTGAATATAAATGCCGAAACCGAAGAGCGGAAAAAATGAATTTCCAAAAAGGCCTAATGAGGCAGTACAATTTGAAACAACATGACATTAATATTATATTAAAAGTGCAACAAAAATTAAGTATGCTTTGTTTGATCACGTTCAACATAAAACACCCAAATTGATGATTTATTTTTGTTTAGAAGTTAATTTAAAAGACGTAATATCGATTGCATATTTATTTTTTTATTTTATTTATTTATCTTTTTATTTTTTTTTTCATAATCACATATTTTGTTTACTGAGCATAATGCATCTAAACTTGTTTAAGGTTAGAAGAAATATGAATGAATTATCAAACATTGTTACGGTAAAGTTGAACCAATCTTGGTTCTCAAGATTATTCAAAAGAGTAATACGAATTTTGACGTTGACATCAGAAAAAAAAAAACAATTTCTTTTTTACCAATGTAATTGATATTGTTGAATTTTGGTGTTCGAAAGTTGCCAAATTAAAGAATTAATATGACCATATTTTAAGATTTTTTTTCGTCAAACATCATTAAACACTCCATTTGAAATGTTTAAATGTCGACCAGTGGACAAATTCTCCTTTAATCACTAGTAATCAGACGGAAAAGTCATTGTGTGAAATTATCTCCCTTCTAAACACGCTAATTCGATGTTTGTCTAATTCATCAGCAATATTTTGGAAACATGACCGCTGTAAATGGTGCATAGTGACGGCTAGTTATTTACTTTGTTCGTGTAAAAAAATCACAAAGGAACGATGCATTTAGTACAACAACATTTACAGAATAAAAATTAGCAATGGGGCTGCTATTGTACGTTAAATTGTTTATAGTTGATGTTAAATCCCACAAAAATGAACCTATTCACGATAAAATGTTATTGAAGGCAACATAAAATCAACAGGGATGGACACAATTTCTGTATAAAAAGATAGTCAAGGGATGAAATCGGAAGAGGAAATATGAAATATTTCGTTTCAAAGACGTATATATTCCAAGATCAAAAATGATATACCGTTGCCAAAGTATAAAAGACTTCTTAAACTTACTATGAGGTATGAGCAAGGCTCATTGTTGAAGGCCTCATGGTGACTTCAAGATGAAGAACAACAATAAAAGCGTTGTTCCTTTGCTTGTTTTTTACCATGTATTCGTAGAGACTTTGTCCCATGTGCATTTACTCCATATCCTTTTATTCACCATTTACGACTGCAGTGTGGAGTCCGTAAAAAGATTCCCCGTGCGAGAGATGTATGCTCTCTATATTTTACAGTTATGGCGTACTTGTGCGTGAGAGAATTTCTCATATGGATATACTATTGATACTTTCAAATTTTGGCATTTATTTTATTCATTTCGAAATGTAATCCAGACCACCTGTTTTAAGTGCCCACATCTCACTATTTTATAACGCCAAGTTTTCTTACATTCGACTTGATGAGTGCCCTGTGTTTGTCTATATGTTGTAGATGTCCACTAGCTTAAGACATTAGTGCTTTTGTCGGGCAAAGGATGACAGTGATTGTAAGAGCACTTTGCCAGTTTAATTGATGTTTGTTGACAATCCCGCACCCATGACCAAGAAAGACATGGATGTAGCGTTGCTCGACAATTAGCAAAGAATTCCGCTTAAACCGGTGCTTAGGGCCGTTTTGAACTTACTATGAGGTATGAGCAAAGCTCATTGTTGAAGGCCTCATTATGACTTCAAGATGAAGAACAACAATAAAAGCGTTGTTCCTTTGCTTGTTTTTTTACCATGTATTTGTAGAGACTTTGTCTCATGTGCATTTACTCCATATCATTTTATTCACCATTCTGTGTGTACCAATTTGTTCATCCTTTGGCGGTAAATGTTATTTTGTCATGGACCTCTGTCGGAACAATGTATGGTGAAAAAAATACGAAATGAATTGGACTGTTTCGGGATTTCTGTCATATATATTCATTTGGAATGGCAGTCAATTTTACTGTTCCATTTAATACATTTAAACAACATGTAGACAAAAATGCTAATTATGGCTGCTTGTTTTGGCCTTTTACTATAAGTTGTAATCATAACGTATATGGACGTAGGACATTTCCGAAAAAAATTAAAATTCATGAAAATATCAAAACCTGATAGCCCTTTTCCGAAAATTTACTTTACAGGTCAACTTTCAGTTTTTTGTATCAGTTTTTGTTTAATAAAGTCAGTGGTTTTATAGTTAGAAATCTTCCTGTATTTGGTTTTATTTTTTTTTATTGTTTATTACACGCAAAGAGAAAAGGGCGTTTGGGTCCTCTAAAACTGGTTGAACCATGACACAGCTTGGTTTTGCCAGTTTAGTTGTCCTCGAGTTCATATTATTGTTTACGTATGTTTTTACCTCTAATTTGTGTTTTTGTTGAGGAGTTCTCCATGGTGAATTGTGGCACGTGCTTGAAATTTTACAGTTATTGCATGCTTTAATGAGATGGAAGACAATTTTGTCGTAGATATAATGGCAAATGCACCGTACAATGAAACTTAAACTGAGGATAAGTTGTCATCTTGCACCCCCCCCCCCCCCCACTGCAGTGAGGATAGCTGCTTCCGATGCTACACGATTTCTCTTATGATCACATAGCATGTATGATTGTGCTTAGAATCACGCTACCCCCGGAAAACAAAAGCATCAATTTGATTTACCTGCCTTAAAGAAGCGGTGCATGGTATAATTTTTCGGAAAAGTCCCAATTTTTATTTGCGGAAAAGGGAACAAATATTTTCGGAGAAAGTAAAAAATGTTTTCGTGAACGTCCACCATTTTTTCGGAAATGTCCTTCTCCGACGTATATAGGTATTATCTATTAGAGTTCTAGAAATATAACTAGAATGTTTGGTATTGATTCTGGAAAATTGCGTAGAAGTTCGGAATTAAAATTTAGCACACGCATTCGTCAAATCCAATTGAATCAGCATACAAATTTTGAAAAAAAAATCTGGCAATGTATATTTAATTCATCTTAAACGATAGCCATCGGCCATAGCCAACTTTAACCGCGATTTACGATCTGTCTGCAAAATTTATAATCAGTCAGCAAACGCTAACATTTATTTTTTACAAAACAATGAAATAAATGGATAAGAGAAAAGATGCATTGTCTTGTCAGAAGCAACTTTTTTAAATTTGAAACTGTGGAAAACAATCCAAATAGACCTTCCTTGTTTCGTTTAATGAAAAGCTCCATTTCTTTTGTTACGTACAAAATAGATTTAAAAAATTCTATTCTATATTACAATGTGGCAGGGAAAACATTGAAAAATGAAAATTGTTATTTTTTTATTTGAAAATGGAAATAATGACATTACAGCTACGATTAAATTTCCAAATACCAATTTTGTTTTGTTTTTTTATTTTTTTTTATTTTTTTTTTTTTTTGTTTATGTTAATCTATACCTTCCTGGACAAACCAACTTATCCATTATATTTTATGTAACAACAAATGTCAGAACTGATGTCAGTTGCATTAACAGAAATTTATCGCAAATAATGCGATTTTCTACTCAATAATAAGGCCGTTATGCTGTCGATAAACTTAGTAAATTTGCAATCGTATTGAGTGTTTCATTGGTTGTAGCATTGTCATACTAGTGGGATGGAAAATTGAGCAGGGAATAAAATTCCACACCAAGCCAAAATTGAAAAGACCATCAAATCAATACTAGATGTGTTAAAAAAAATAGGCCTAATTAAATAAGAAAGGGGGAAATGAACATCACATAAATACTAGTATTTGTAAAATAAGCACCCAAATTTGCCCAACGTCCCCATGTACCAATATATAGGAAGTACACCATAGGAGCATAAATCATTAGAATAGTGTATTAAAACAGATAAACTCTTGAATGAGTATCAAAGGTTTCTTTTTGTATGAATACAAAACCCCGAAGTTACTGTGAATTACTTTCTGCATATGCACAGTTCGACATGTCCCTTCAGTGCAGATCAAAATCAAAAGATTTGGAAATGTTTGTTAAAGCTGAGAGAGAATCAATTACCAATATGATCTAAAAGGGAAAGCCAAAATGAGGCCCGTCATGGGTGTCTTGATTACCTGATTATCAGGCCATTTTTTAATGATTATTTGATTACGAGGGCATTTATTGAATGATTATATGATTATTAGCTTGCATTTTTATAAACTTTTTGATTACGAAGCCAAAAATTTATTGATTACCGAGGTAAAAATTTAATAATTATTTGATTACCAAGGCAAAAATTAATGATTATTTGATTCCGAGGACCCCCCATGAGGATCCCCCAAAATCATCTAAGGACAGAGCTATACATGAGGAAGATACTACTGAGTTTTTTATTAAAAAAATTCTTAAATTTATTATTAGCAAGTTTTGAAATATAAATCAGTTTTCGGGCCAGCACCGAAGTACTTGCTGCCTGGTTTGTGAATACCCCAAAGGACAAGCAGTGTGAGTATTTATCTTTTTTTAGTTTCTTATAGTGTTAATTTCCAGAAAAAAATGCAGATATTCAAAAACTTGTTCCCGTTATTTTGACAACCAGGACATTCCTGTAAATTTCCTTTTCTTACAAAAAGCCTACTACAAGTTTTTTTTTTAATTACTCATCTATAACATGTGATGCTAATTTCGAGAAGAACTACCCTAGCAGCTGAGACTGTTCAACGTCATCATATCGCTATGACCCATGTGGACATGTATTAACGGGGAACTTTAATTGAACATCATCGATGATAAAGAAGTTAGAAAATTCCTTAGAAAGGGGCCTAAATATCGCCGCCTACCTTCGAAAATAAACTGGAAAGCATGTTTTTATATTATTAAAGACGGAGTTGACAATTATTGTTTAAAATGGTGCAAACGAGAAAGTGCAGAAAAACACGCACTCAATATGTTCAAAGATAGAATTATTACAAAAGTCACCAACAGAATAATTTTTTATAAGATAATTATAAAGAGTCACCACCTAAGCTGTCTATAAACAGACTTGAGTTAAAATTAAGAGATCTTAGCAATAAATATGAGTTTGTACCCTTCGATAAAGCGTCCAACAACGTTTCAATTATTTGAAAGAAATATTATATTGATGTCCAACGAAATGAATTGGCAAAGTCTGACACTTTCGAACGTGCTAATTTTGACGAGAAAACATTAACCAAACAGCACTACAGCGATACAGATATGCTCCAAGTTCCACCTAAAGATAACACCTTGCCTACTATGTATGGGTTCCTAAGCTTCACAAAAATCCCTACAAACATTGTTTTATTTCAGCATCAAGCAACTGTTCTACCACTAATTTATCCATCCATTTACCTGTATTAGAGAGTTAGTTATCAAATACCGTAAAAAAAACTTTTCAAAACTCTGGTGTTAATTACTTTTGGAGTGTAAAAAATTCCATTGAAGTTTTAGATAAACTAAAATCAATACAAAGACCGGTTTCGTCTATTGACAGTTATGATTTTTCTACACTTTATACAACCCTTCCACATAAATTGATTAAATCGAAATTGGGACAGCTTATTAAATGGTCTTTAACATTTTCTGGTCTACAATTCATTTGTTGTAATAAAAAGCAAGGATTCTTCTCTAACATCACTTGCAAAAATCATTGTTCCTGGACATACGTTGACATGATTAAGGCACTGAATCTTTTGCTAGACAACAGTTTTGTTCGTTTCGGCTACATCGTCTATCAACAGGTCATTGGAATTCCCATGAGTACAAACCTCTCATTCAGATCTTTTCCTGTTCTGTTACGAACGGGACTTTATGTAAAAGACTACAGGATGGAACTATACAAAACAGTGATCAACTTATTTCAATTTTCAACGATAACATCAGGTATATCGACTATATCCTTACTATTGATACTCCCCAGTTTTTAGACTATGTCGACCTCATTTACCCACAGTACTGAAACTTAATAAAGCAAACAATGATTCTAAATACTGCCCATTTCTCGATCTAACTATCATCCTTGACTCTGGAAAAATAAAAACTAAAATTTATGATAAAAGGGATAATTTTGATTTCACTATTACTAATTTCCCTTTTCTTGATGGTGACGTTCCTGCAGTACCATCATACGGGGTGTATATATCTCAACTGGTACGATTCGCACGCGTCTGATCTTCTCTTGACGACTTTAATTAACGTAACCTTACTATCACATCCAAACTATTACAACAAGGTTACAGATTTCATAGATTGATAAACACATTTAAGAAGATTTATAGAAGATATAAATTTGGTATCTAAGTATAATGGAACTCGGAAACAACTTATAACTAAAGGCATTTCTCACCCTCGTTTTTACGGAAATGTTGTTAAAAAATGTCAAAAAAATGAAGAAAAAAAAATCCAGAAAAACTGGCACGTAACTTACATTCTTCACGTAATAGGGTATATTGACCGAATATTCTTCATGATTCCGTTTAATTGGCTTTGGGATCCAATGACCTGAAGATTTTACAATTATACTGGCCTCTCACTGATACTGCCGATGTCTACTGAAATCCATGATGATTCTTTACCAAACCCTTCGGGAAGTTTTTAATTTGATTATTTTTCCGTAGTCCGACAGTGTTTTACCAGCAGACTATGCTCCTTGGGCTAGCCGGCAGTTTACCGACGTGCATTCCTCGACCCATCTTTCTGAATTACGTTTTGTCTATTCTTTCCTTTTCAAGATTGTGGTCTTAGAGTTAGTGGTCTACCTGTATTGGGTTTTATTTGTATGTTTATTATACTATAGGGAAACGGGATAGAGAATGGGGAGGTTTGGGTACCCATAAACCGGTTTAACCCTACCGCTGGCTGTTGCCAGTGCCGGTACCAAGTCCAGCTATCCCGAGTTCCTATCGTTATCTTTGTTTGTCTTTTGTCATTTTATTGTTTTTCTTGTGCAGTTCCCTGGTTGATTGTGACATGTGATTGTAATGTTCGGCCATTGTAAGTGTTTCCTGTTATCTTCCTTTGATTAATATAAACACCCATTCAATACGCCGTTTTTAAAAACGCCGTTAGACGTGACACACTAATTTTGAAATTCTCTTGAAAACTTAAATGTTAAATTTAAAATTCAAAGTTAACTTCAAATTGAAATATAAATGGTATTTAACCTAGGGCCAAGTGTATACTCAAACGACCTATTACCATGGCATGCCAAATACCGTGGTATTTACAAGATGCGCGATTCTTCTCTTCTACTCCATTTAATACCGTTTTTACTGACTGTTACAGACAGAATGTTGTCTACAGCACACGATACAGTGAGATATTAGCCAGATATGTTTGCATTTTCCATGGGTTTCCGTAGTTTGTTCAATAATGTGATAATTCAAACTTCCGCTCAAAGCTGCGCACGGATGGTTAAATATAGCTCCTAAAATCCGAGAAGGGAACTTCCTTGTGATCTCTTTTTTGGAAATAGAAAGTCGGTGACATGAAATATTTTTTCCTTCATTGCTTGTAAAAGAATTAAATGGTATTTATACATAAATAAGATAAGAAATTGCATTCGAATTAAGACAGTTTTTAACTATTTTTAGGTAAGTCAATGAACTGAGTATATGATATAGTTATCTAATTGAAAATTAAGTATTACATAAGAATTATAATGTTAAGAGTCCTAGATATTGTTTAGAAAAAATGATAATTTTATTAAATTTCAAACAAATTTGTGACTAAGAATTTACTGATATTCTAAATTTAAGATTTTTTTTAATTTATGATTAGTTGAATATAAAATGTTAATTTAACAGTGCTATATTACTTACAATGGCGAGTAAGTAATTATTAAGTAATCATTGACCTTGGAAATACCATTCATACACATGTTACATACATTCAATTAATGCAAAGATATGAAATAGAATTTTCAACATACCACGGTAATAGGTCTAGGTCAATTTTCTTTAAAAAAAATTTGACCGCATCATTTAGACAGTACTGTGTTTTGTGAAACAAAGGAATTACACAAGCATATCTGTAAAGAAAGAATAAATGGTAAGGTACTGTAAACCGGAAATTTTCGCGATTTTTGCGTTTGCAGTGAAAGCGCGAAAATAAAACGGCGCGAATATACTTGTCTATTATTGAAGTCAATGGTCAACAATTTGGTAGCGCGAATTCTAAACTGCGCAACTAAAATTATGTCAATCTATCGCTAAATAAAGACGGTGCAAACAATTCCCGGTTTACAGGATTCAATAATCATAAACTTTCAATTCTAGCTCATAACAAGATAAAAATATACAAACAATCTTAGTACCATGTTTATAGGTCGTTCCATTCAATATATCATTTGCATTCGCTTTTCGAGTAACATAATATGCCGTATGACATATAATTAAAATGTGTCTGATTATGTGAAAAACATTTAATAGGCCTTAATTCTGGAAACTGTCAGGTCAGATTCTAATAAGCATACATCTCACAATTAATTACTTCCCGTTAATAGAGCAGGATATGCTTACCCTTCCTGGGCACCTGATGTCACTCTCAGTTTCACTGGAGTTCACACTGTGAGTGCCTTTGTTTTGAATGCTGTGATTTCTATTTCTGTGCTTTGTATCTGTCTAACGTCACTGTTTTCTGTGTCTAACGTCATTGTTTTCTGTGTCCTCGTTTTGGACATCTCTTTAGACTTTGATTTTTGTAAATTTCACTCCATTGTTCCTTCGGTATTCTACTTCCGTTGTTTCCTAGCACCAATAAGTAAAATTTCAAAAATTAGCATTATTTCTCTTTCGAAAGAAATAACACTTACGTTTCAAATTATAATTTTTCATCATAAATAGTTTGCTTCCGTTATTGATTCCATGTTGGTAGGTGATGAGAAAACACTATGATAAATATCTGACTGACGGAGATCCTCTCTATAGTCACTTATATATGTTATGTTACAAAACTAGAGGCTTTCAAGAGCCTTTATAGCTCACCTCGTCGATGGCTAATAGCAAACACTCCAAAAAACTTCAATTGTAAAATTTCTCATTTTCTATGGGTAGTATGTTTATAGACGTCAATGTAAAATAGCTCAATGTGTCAGAGGAAATCTTTGAAAACATATCCGATAGGGTTCTGTGTTCAACTATGTTTCCTGCTGGCAGCCATCTTGGATCAGGTAATAACATAAAAATCACAAACATTGGAGACCATCCAAAGACTATTTTTACTCAAAATACAATTTGGTTTTAATTGTTCAAACTGTTTAAGAGGAGCAAATCTTTGAATGCATTTCCCATAAGGTCCCATGTTGAACCCCGCTCCCACCCATTTTGGATATAATTGGATTTGACTGACACAATTTGAAGGGAGAGGCAACGGAGAACAGTTTGATCAAGTTTAGTTCCAATTAGGCATGTATTTTCAGAGTAGAATATCTTTGAACGTGTTTTCCCATAGGATCCAATGTTAAACTATATTACCCGCTGGGGGCAATCTTGGATCTGATGCGAACTTGTCGGACACATATTTCAAAGAGAACTACAGTTTTTACAAAGTTCGATTCCAATTTGCCAGGTAGTTTCAGAGGACAAGATCTTTGAATGTATTTTCCCATTTGGTCCAATGTTAAGCTTAGTTCCCTATCGCAAGTCATATTGAATGTGGTGTGAGCCTGTCAGACAACTTCTATCGTGGAGATAAAGATAGTCCTTGACAAACAGAACAGTTTTGAATTTAAAACTTCACCTCTATCTCAAAAACGTTTTTGAAGTACAAGGCCGGCCAAATGTATAAAATTACGCGAATGTGATCAATAAAGGTCATTAACTCCTATACGGGAATTCTTATTTTCGTCAAAATTTCCAGTAGATTTTGATGTGCTGAACATTTTTGCTATATAAAGTTGACCTCTGTCTGTTAAAGTTTTTATTTATATAAAAAAAAATGATATAAATTAAAATTTTTGATTTTTTTGGGGGGGAAAGGGGCAATAATTCCAAAAGGGATCAGCAGATTTTTTTTTCAAAATTGCACGGTTGGTATATCTTGTCATGCTGATCACTTTAACCTTATATCAGATCTTCAATATCTGTAACCGTATTAGAGGAATTTAAGGAGAATTTTTTTGAAAAAGTTAACGACGCGCAGACGACGGACGGACGACAAACTCAAGAGATGACAAAAACCCACCTGGCCTGAAGCAGGATGCAATCAGAAACAAGACAAACTTCCGATTCATACTCCTTTACGTGGATTAAAACATTGTCAAAGGAGTAAACCACTGATATTTTTTTTAAATAACAGAAGACACTTGTTATGAGTAAAAAACTACAATCACATGCCACATTCCACAAAACAACTGAACAAAAAATAATTCAAATAAAAGATTAAAACGAATCATCGATCGGAAATCGGGATAGTCAGATTTGGTACCAGTACAAGCAACAACACAAATTACGATCGGAACTCTGGATATCCAGATTCGTTACCAGTACAAGCAACAGTACTCATTACTTGATAATTACTGATGTAAAAAATGTCCCCGAGTGGAGACATACGTGTTGCTTACTGTTAGCAAGATGTATCGTCATTGTACTTCTGAAGTTTTACTATTGCTTTGTACTGCTTTGTAAGTTTTCAAAATGAGCTAAGAGAAAGCATTTTTGAAAAAATTTGCAGTTTTGTCGTATTTCTCTAACATAATTAAATCTCTACACCTGTTTTTTAAGGCACAATCAAATGATCCGAATATTTTTTGTAAATTTATCTAACATTATTTGATTCAAAAGATAACAGAAAATAACGGGTTCCTGAATGTTTAGCTTGCTTTAAATTGCATATCTTTTTCTTTTTGTTTTGAACCTTCATTGTAGACGTACCAGAAAGTCAGTTGAACAATTTTCGTATGGGTATATCTGTTGAAGTTGGGAAATTGCCAGGTGCCAACGGTGAGTGTAGTATTTACACTGTTTAATAGATAATATAATGTCTATCCGACTCACATCGCTTTTCTTTCAGAGAAAAGCAATATAACCCGGCATTTACTTTTTGTTTTTATTTTCTATTTATTTTTTTGTGGTATTTCGAATTGACTGCAAGTTTTTTGTCCACAATAATTCAAGTTCTGTTGTATGCTGATCTTTCAAAATTGTCACACAATACTTTCTTGATTATGAATAATTTTCTGCAGCAACGGCGGAATTCTACTCTAGTATATGAGTTCTGCTCATACTGTTCGTAGGGGCCATCTGGAACGTATAATGGGGTATAAGTAAACTCATTGTTGAAGGTCTCATGGTGACTTCAAGATGAAGAACAACAATAAAAGATTGATCTGTTCCATTGCTTAACATATAATTGTAGAAACTTTGTCTCACATACAGTTATTCCATATCTCTTCGTTGCTTATTTCAGACTGGAGTTTGTCTCTTCTGCAGTGTTGGGTCAGTAAAAAGATTTTCCATGAGAGATGTATGCTCTACATACATGTCAGTAATGGTGTACTTGTGTTTTAGATAATTTCACAAATGGATGCATTATCATACTTTCAAACTTTTGCTTGTTTATTTTGATAGGGCAACGAATAATTGTAAGAATACTTTGCCAGTTAATTTTATTAACCCGGCACACATGGATAATGTTGAGCATGAATGTAGCGTTGGTCGACAATTAACAATGAATTCAACTCAAACCGGTGCTAGGGTCCACCTCGGATTTCCTTGAGGTATGAGCAAAGGCCTTATTGTGAATTCAAGATAAATAACAACAATAAAAGCGTTGTTCTGCTGCGTTGCTTTACCACGAATTTTTAGAGACTTTATGTGCATTTACACCATATCCCGTCATTTCTTATTTAGACTGAAGTTTGGCGTTCCTGCAGTGTGGAGTCTGTAAAAATATTCACCGTGCAAGGAAGTTTTTACCTCAGATGTACATTAACCCCTTCCCGTTCACACAGGACAAGCTACCTGTGATGAATTTTTGTATTTATGTAATATTTCTGAAGCAACGTAAAACTTGAATGTCAAGCGCGAGGGTATTAAATTTGGTATCAATTCAAAGCTTTTGATTTCAGATTCTTAAGTTTGACAGTTTTCATCATTTGTGTCAAATTGTACAGAAAGCACATTCAGATATTTTGATTTAACACTGGTGTTGGCGTCATGTTTCTCTGTTTATTTGTGTAAAAAGTTTATTTATATGCAAATTAAAAGTATTAAATCTTATTTTCTTCATTACAAGAAGCAGTATTTTCGGCACTCAACATGCAATTTTTGCAGTAAATTATATGTACTAGATAAGTGTTACCAGATCGTGATACCACTAGGGAAAAATGAATCGACACAAATATTCTTGGCCTTCTGATCTTTTTAAATGATTGCGAATAGATCAAGTATTTCTAATTCTATCTTCAATTAAAGTCAGTGGTCGGAGTTTCAAAAATTTATATTATTTTTTAGTTGATGTTAACACATTTTACGTTTCCGTTCCTTTCACACTTTTTGTTATAGAAATTCTTAAATAGAGGTTATCCAAGATTATCTGTCTCCAATTAATGACAGTTTTGATTAAGTCACAGAGAAGTACGATATTATTGACTGTGTTCCCTTTTTTCTCCATGATAAGAGGGAAGAGTTGTTCTTGGCGAAATTTTTGGTCAACTAATATGGTGAACTAATATCTTTTGAATTTTCTAAATACGTTTATTTTGTGGTATATATGTTCTAGTCTACAAAGGAATAAAACATCATTTGCTACTTATTTCTTGTGTAAATTTGATTTTAGGACTTCTTTGAAATGTTATTGTGCAAACAGTTTTAGTCCATATTAACCTTTGAAGCATTACAGAGGATATCATATTTATTGTTAAATCTGTACAGCAAATTATAAATAGTCCGCCATGCATAATTCTTAATCAAATATGGGTTTGAACTTTGGAATCGTATACTTCGTGGAAAGTGGCATAGATAGTGTACATGTGCTTTATATTTAAATATACAGTCCGCCAAAAGTTAAGCATCACCTTACTTTTTATATAAACATCATAAATATAATATCTCAAACTTTTCGATTAATTTTTGACAAAGTTTTTTTTTTTAAATTTCATATGAATTTAATGTCTCCAGCATGAACATAGGCCTCGATAAAATACCCTTTCTGAAAGATTTATTAAGAATATAATGTTGCGTAAGCATGGAATATATAAATAAAACAAAACAACGCTCATAATAATTTATAATGGCATTTGGTTTTATTATCAAAAATATATTAAAAAGAGAATGAAGTCGTCGAGTTTTCATACTTTTTGCTTAAAGTTAATTTCGTCATATTAATATCACGTGTTTTGAACTGACCAATCGTTAAGAGCAATCTAAAGCTGCCACGAGGTTCACTTCAAGTGCACTTTGCGATCACTCCCGCGATCGCATCTTCTTTTCAAGTGCACTTGAAAATGGTCACACGTTCACTCTAGGCGGTCATGGAATCACTTTCAAGTGCACGCGAAGTGCACATGAGGAACGCTTTTGGAGTGCACTTGGATTGAATGTTGCCTTAGCACCCAATTGTATTGAGGTAAGAGGTTTTGGTTCAAAACACGATGAATGAGATAATTTTGATATTTGGATGTCAAACTTTAACCATGGTTCATATTGTTGTCTACTAAATTATGCACAACCCAATTTAATGACAAAATTTAATGACAAAAATGGAATGAAGCTTTGACCAGAAAAATAAGTTTCAGTTCAATGCATGAATTCTGACTGAAGATCTTTGTTGTTATTTTCGATACCAAAGTAAAACATCAGTGAACATTCCTTTTTGTGTTTTAGGTGACAGTTGTAGGCATAGCTGGTAATGTTTGAATACAGGGGTAGATAATCCAATTTTACGACATTTTTACAAATGGATTTCAACTAACGTGACAAAATGTCAAAACAAAGCAATTTCTTTACTGAATTTAGCCATTAAATTAGGGTTCTGTCAATGTTAGGGCAATTTTTATGACGGGCATAAATTTGAAAACTTTCGAGCAACATTTTTGATAAACTTTAAAATTTTAAAATCTGAGTTTTTGTTGTCATTTCAGAACAACATTCCAATACATGTCTGTTTTCAAACAGAGAAGGCTTTATTGGATTCAGAGACTACCTATATATCTAAATAATGATTTGAGGTGTACAAAGCTTCTTCTTTTGACCAATTGTTTGGTTGGATTTCGGTAAAATTTGATAATTTTTTCAATGCTTTTAAAGCTTAGAAAAATCATTTTCCATTATTGCGAGGCATAACTATCCCGATCTGTAAGATTGTTTTAAAAATTGTCAATTTAGTTGGTTTTGAACATTTTTA
Source organism: Modiolus philippinarum (assembly GCA_002080025.1). Taxonomy (NCBI): domain Eukaryota; kingdom Metazoa; phylum Mollusca; class Bivalvia; order Mytilida; family Modiolidae; genus Modiolus; species Modiolus philippinarum. Next base: position 91,980 of record MJUU01006443.1, read on the forward strand.
GGGACCGTGGAAACTTCTGGAATGATTTTTCAGAATTTTACGAAAAAACAGTCGGTCTTGCTTTGATTAAATTTGGCCGCGTTCCAAATCCGTTAAAAGAATGCATTTAAGTCTAAAATTAACAAATATGGAATTTTGTACCACATTTACCCAATAAAAATGATCTGGTAGGAAATTTGAACTCCCAATGTTCCGAATTGTAGTTTATTGTTGAAACTGGAATTCTCATAATGAAGGGATCGATTTATCTTTGGTTGTGAAAATCGGATTTTTGATTATCTATTCAAAAGCTTGAAAGTACCATTTCATGCTTTTTGTTAAGGCTTACATTGTATCATCGTGCAAAATTTTAAACCTATAGCTTTCACATAATTGTTTAGTGAAACTTCAAAAGTAAGTGATGCTTATCTTTAGGCAGACTGTATATATCAAAGGTAAAGTGTAGTAGCCAATACTTTTTATATGCATTCACCGTACCTATGTCTGCACTTTGTGAAAATTCAATGACAAATAACAACACCTCAGTATCCCTATATTCGACCTTCTTTAGAAATTTTCAACATACTGGTTTTGAGAACATGGACATCAAATTGGCGAAAAACATGCCAAAGCCGATATCACTGCTGTTTTAATATAGTAAGAGAGTGTTTGTTCTTCGGTTCCTAACCTTATCTAGTTATTATTTTTTTCTGAACATGATGTATCATATTGATGAACTATAATGTTAACCTCCTTTTGTAGGAATCGCCTCTTGTATTAATAAATACGGATTCCTTCTCAATGAAGTGGTTTAAGGCTTTACTATTTTACGTGTCCCTTTCTGTATTTTCATGTCACTAATGTTTATCTGATCATGTTTTATCTTGACAGACTGAAAATAAAATAGTGGGGAATGCACGGTGTTTCGAGCGCAAGGCTTGTTTCACTTTGAAAATCAAAGACTTCGAGTGTAGAAAACAGTCCGGTAAAAATAAACATACACACGTGTATAAGTTTAACAGACAAAAAATACTAATGCACGCATGAAAAGGTGATTTTATGTAACGTTGAAGAACACAGGGACTTTTTAAACAAACAACTGGTAATCAAAGCAAAATATTTAATTTTACAAGACACACAACTGCAATAAATGATCAACGTAGTAAAGCAAGCTTATCACCACATAAACCTGAGATTCTACATCTTATAGATTTGATGAATTTTGCGTATCATAATGATGTATTATGAATTTACCCCTCTTTTGTAGTAATTGCGTCGTTTCGATTGAATGTGTGTGGATGTAGATTCTCTATCAAAAGTCTAACAAATGACAATTAGCACACAGTTTTACAATCTACCAGAGTGTAGAAAAAAGAAGGGAAACGGGGAATATGTCAAAGAGACAAGGACCCAAAGGGGAGTAACAACAACTCAAAGCAACCATAAGATCTTCAATGAACGGTGAAAAAACCCATGACCCAACGGCAGGTCGGAGTCGGCCCCTGAACAAAGAGCAATCAAGTCCAGCGAAATAAACATCATCCTAGACTCCTATAGACATAAAGTAAACTAACTAGAAAAAGGACAAGACACACAAAGGCTTAGTAAATTCCTGACTAAGGACAGGCGCAAACCTGCTGCGGCGGGGTTAAACTAGTTTTATTGGATCCAAACCTTCCCCTACAGCCAATGTGATATATAAAAAAACAATCGTAACAACAGTAAAATTCAGTTGGCAACAGGACTGAGTCAATTGTGAAAAATGAAACTGAAAGAACTAAATATATACGGACAAAAACATGAAATCACAAGAGACTACTAACAGTTAACTGACATGCCAGCTCCAGACCCATCACCAACTGACAAAGTAAGTTATGTACCCTCAGTATACAGCTTCCACCAAGATCCCTTCCTGTGAGGAGTTTAGAATAATGATTTCATGTATATACCGGAATACATAACCCGTGTCCATGCAATACAGATTTTAGAAATTTAGAATGCGTTTAGTTAAATTGCAAAGACCCTATCAAAAATCAATGTTAATACCAAAGAAGGCCATACGTAATGACTTGACGACAATACAGTAATTATAACCCTTATGAATTAGACGATTTAAAGGTTTTATAAGTTTGTTAGGCGAGTTTAAGTATTTTTCACTCTTATGTAAAACATTACCGTAAAATAAGGGATGTGAAATACCAGTGTTACAACCACCTTTGTAACCCCTACCACTTTTGTAATCCCTTGATTACAAATGTGGTTTTGGGTTACAAAAGTGGTTGGACTAAATGTCTTATCAACCACTTTTGTAATCCCTAACCACTTTTGTAATCCATCTTTCTTAAGATTTTTTTAACATAATTTGGATTCAAAAGTACAGGTTCTACTGTAAAATGTCACTTTAAGGAAAGATCAACATTTTTTTTTATGAAACTATTTGAGTTGAATGAGGAATAACAAAAGAGGTTGAGATTTCAAAAGTGGTTGACTAAGAATTTTTATCAACCACTTTTGTAATGCCTTACCACTTTTGTAATCCTACAATTTCAGATGTGTTTTAGAATTTTTGAAATCCAGAACCAATGTCACTTTCAGTAAAATCAGCATTTTTTATGATACTCTTTGAGTTAAATAAGGGATTACAAAAGTGGTTGAAATTTCAAAAGTGGTATAGACTAAGATTGTTTATCAACCACTTTTGTAATCTCTCATCCTCTTTTGAAATACCACGATTTAAAATATGGTTTAGTATATTTAAAATCTAGAACCACTGTCACTTTAAGTAAAGATCGTCGCTATTTTGATGAAACTCTTGGAGTTTGAATGAGGGATTACAAAGTGGATCTAAGTATCACCATTGACTCTGGTAAAATAAAAACTAAAGTTTATGATAAAAGGAATGATTTTGATTTTATAATTACTAATTTCCCCTTTCTTGACGGCGACGTTCCCCTAGCTCCATCCTACGGGGTGTATATATCCCAACTTGTACGATTCGCTCGCATTTGTTCCACCCTTGA
>MJUU01006443.1:97243-118300 GCA_002080025.1 Modiolus philippinarum
TCACTTTGAGCAATAACCAAGATTTTTTTATGAAACTCTTTGAGTTGAATGAAAGATTACAAAAGTGGTTGAGATTTTAAAAGTGGTTGACTATGATTTTTTTCAACCAGTCTTGTAATCCCTATCCACTTTTGTAATCCCACGATTTAAAATATGGTTTAGTATATTTGAAATCTAGAACCACTGTCACTTTAAGTAAAGATCGTCATTATTTTGATAAAACTCTCTGATTTTGAATTAGGGATTACAAAATTGGTTAAGATTTCAAAAGTGGAAGACTAAGAATTTTCACCAACCACTTTTGTAATCTCTTTCCGCTTTTGTACTTCCTAACCTGTTTTGTAATCCCATGATTTAAAATGTGGTTTAGTATTTTTGAAATCCAGAACTACTGTCACTTTGAGTAAAAACCAAGATTTTTTTTATGAAACTCTTTGAGTTGAATGAGAGATTGCAAAAGTGGTTGATATTTCAAAAGTGGTTGACTAAGTATTTTTATCAACCACTTTTGTAATCCCTAACCACTTTTGTAATACCCAACCACTTTTGTAATCCCTAACCACTTTTGTAATCCCCAACCACTTTTGTAATCCCCAATCACTTTTGTAATCCTACGATTTTAGATGTGTTTAAGAATTTTTTAAATCAAAGAGAACCATTGTCACTTTGAGTAATAACCAAGATTTTTTTATGAATCTGTTTGAGTTGAATGAGAGATTACAAAAGTGATTGGATTTCACAAGTGGTTGACTATGATTTTTTCAACCACTCTTGTAATCCTTCATCCACTTTTGTAATCCCACGATTTAAAATATGGTTTAGTATATTTGAAATCTAGAACCACTGTCACTTTAAGTAAAGATCATCATTATTTTGATGAAACACTCTGAGTTTAAATTAGGGATTACGAAATTGGTTAAGATTTCAAAAGTGGTAGACTAAGAATTTTCATCAACCACTTTTGTAATCTCTTTCCGCTTTTGTACTTCCTAACCTGTTTTGTAATCCCATGATTTAAAATGTGGTTTAGTATTTTTGAAATCTAGAACTACTGTCACTTTGAGTAAAAATTAAGATTTTTTTATGAAAGTCTTTGAATTGAATGAGGGATTACAAAAGTGGTTGAGATTTCAAAAGTGGTTGACTAAGAATTTTTATCAACCACTTTTGTAATCACTAACCACTTTTGTAATCCCCAACCACTTTTGTAATCCTACCATTTAAGATGTGTTTAAGAATTTTTGAAATCAAAGAGAACCACTGTCACTTTGAGTAAAAACCAAGATTTTTTATGAAACTCTTTGAGTTGAATAAGAGATTACAAAAGAGGTTGAGATTTTAAAAGTGGTTGACTATGATTTTTTCAACCACGTTTGTAATCCCTCATCCACTTTTGTAATCCTACGATTTAAAAATATGGTTTAGTATATTTGAAATATAGAACCACTGTCACTTTAAGTAAAGATAGTCATTATTTTGATGAAACTCTCTGAGTTTGAATTAGGGATTACAAAATTGGTTAAGATTTCAAAAGTGGAAGACTATGAAGACACTTTTGTAATCTCTTTCCGCTTTTGTACTTCCTAACCTGTTTTGTAATCCCATTATTTAAAGTGTGGTTTAGTATTTTTGAAATCAAGAACTACTGTCACTTTGAGTAAAAATTAAGATTTTTGTATGAAACTCTTTGAGTTGAATGAGGGATTACAAAAGCGGTTGAGATTTCAAAAGTGGTTGACTAAGAATTTTTATCAACCACTTTTGTAATCCCTAACCACTTTTGTAATCCCCAACCACTTTTGGAATCCTACGATTTAAGATGTGTTTAAGAATTTTTTAAATCAAAGAGAACCACTGTCACTTTGAGTAAAAACCAAGATTTTTTAAAACTCTTTGAGTTGAAAGTGGGATAGCAAAAGTGGTTGAGATTTCAAAAGTAGCTGACTAAGAATTTTTATCAACCACTTTTGTAATCCTACGATTTAAGATGTGTTTAAGAATTTTTTAAATCAAAGAGAACCACTCTCACTTTGAGTAATAACCAAGATTTTTTTTATGAAAATCTTTGAGTCGAATGAGAGATTACAAAAGTGGTTGAGATTTAAAAGTGTTTGACTATGATTTTTTCAACCACTCTTGTAATCCTTCATCCACTTTTGTAATCCCACGATTTAAAATATGGTTTAGTATATTTGAAATCTAGAACCTTTGTCACTTTAAGTAGAGATCGTCATTATTTTGATGAAATTCTCTGAGTTTGAATTAGGGATTACAAAATTGGTTAAGATTTCAAAAGTGGTAGATTAAGAATTTTCATCAACCACTTTTGTAATCTTTTCCGCTTTTGTACTTCCTCACCTGTTTTGTAATACCATGATTTAAAATGTGGTTTAATATTTTTCAAATCCAAAACCACTGTCACTTTAGGTAAGATTTATCAACCTCTTTTGTAATCCCTAATTACTCTTGTAATCCTATGATTTGCAAATGCGGTTTAGAATTTTTGAAATCAAGAACCACTGTCACTATGAGTAAAAATTAAGATTTTTTTTATCAAACTCTGTGAGTTGAATGAGGGATTACAAAAGTGGTTGAGATTTCAAAAATGGTTGACTAAGAATTTTTATCAACCACTTTTGTAATCACTAACCACTTTAGTTATCTCACCATTTAAAATGTTTAATGAATTTGGTTTAGTATTTTTGAAATTCAGAACCACTGTCACCTCAAGAAAAATCAACATTTTTTATGAAACTCTTGAGTTGAAAGAGGGATTACAATAGTGGTTGAGATGTCAAAAGTGGTTGACTAAGAATCTTTTTCATCATCTTTTGAAATCCCCAACCACTTAGGAATCCCTGACATCTTTTGTAATCCCTAACCAGTTTTGTAATCCCTAACCACTTTTGTTATCTCATGATTTCAATGTGGTTTAGTATTTTTGAAATCCAAAACCACTGTCATTTTTAGTAAAGATCAACATTTTTATGCCCCCGCGACTATAAGTCGGGGGCGGACATATTGTTTTACCCCTGTCCGTCCGTCCGTCCTCTTTCGTCCATCCGTCTTTCCGTCCTTCCGTCCGAGGGGGTATATGGTTTGTCTGTGCAACTCCTCCTACAGTTTTTATGCTAGAAAGTTTTTATTTTGCAGATCATTTGTACATATATTGAAGATGTGCGTGTGATAAAGATTTTGATTTTGGTGCATTTTTGTCAAAAATATACATAGTCATTTTGGGTGATTTTTCATAGAGGGCACATAGTTTGTCCGGGCAACTCCTCCTACAGTTTTGATGCTTGGAAGTTTTTATTTTGCAGATCTTTTGTACCTATATTGAAGATGTGCATGTGGTAAGGATTTTGATTATGGTTATTTTTTGTTAAAATTATACATTGCTGAATTTAGTCATTTTTGGTGATTAAGTAATACATGGTACATAGTTTGTCCGTGCAACTCCTCCTACAGTTTTGATGCTAGGAAGTTTTCATTTTGCAGATAATTTTAACTTATATTAAAGATGTGCATGTGGGAAGGATTTTGATTTTGATGCATTTTTGGAAAAAACACATTGTTGAACTTGGTCATTTATTGGGTGAATTATTAATAGAGGGTACACAGATTGTCCGCACACCTCCTCCTACAGTTTCGATGCTAGGAAGCTTTTATTTTGCAGTTCATTTGTACCTATATAAAAGATGTGCATGTGGTAAGTATTTTGATTTCGGTTCTTTTTTTTCAAAAATATACATTGTTAAACTTTTCATTTTTTGTTGATTTAGTAATGGAGCGTACATACTTTATTTGTGCAACCTAGAGTAACATGTGTTTAGCGGGGGCATCATATGTGTCTTACAGACACAAATATAACTAAAAATCCCAATTTGATTACACCTTGCGCGGGGCATGTCATCCTCTACTTTTCATGAAACTCTTCGAGTTCAATGAGGGATTACAAAATGGGTTGAGATTTCAAAAGTGGTTGACTAAGAATTTTTATCAACCACTTTTGTAATCCCTAACAGCTTTTGAAATCTCATACTACGTTTGTTATCTCCTGATCACATATATGAAGATTGCAAAAATAGTTTTACAGATTCTGCTACCAATCCTTATTAAGTCAAAAACTTTTGAAACTCAATCGTATAGGGCCACCTCAGATATCTTGTATTAATATTCCAGATAAAGTATGTAAAATACCCGAAATAAATATAACCAGTTTGATATCAAAAGTTGTTGAGAATTTAAAAAATGTTCGGGGATTTCAAAAGTGGTTGGTTAGAAATTGCTAGCAATCATTTTTGTCACCACAACGACTTTTTAAAATGTGGTAAAGATATCAAAAGTCGTGGGTTGAATTCTGCTACTAATTGTTATTTATACAATAATAGTAGGTTTTTCATGTAATATGCCAAAATATGTCTCAAGGTTAGAAGACAATGCACTTCCCGAATGGGAGTGCGTTTTGTCTTCTAACCTTTTATGCCTTTTCCCCTTTGGACATATTTTACAAGGAAAACTTGCTATTATTGTAATTATTACTCTGAATGTTTTTGTCAAGATTTTGAAGTTAAATTCATGTTATGTAATTAGTCAAGAATGATCACTTATGTATTATTTCTAAACATACCTTTTTATATAAATATTTTCTGAATTTTTTAGTAGTTATGTATAATTCCTAATTCTACACTTTTACTGTAATATATCAGGTTTGAGGTTATCATAATCAGTAATTGTAATCATCCTGTAATTGATTACATCTTGTAGAGTAATCTCATGTAATCAGTAAACATGCATTCTATAATTACATGCAGTTGTAATGCAATTGATTCCAGGGTAGAAACTAGGGGGAAAATAAAAGCATTCGTCAGATTTCTTAAATATATTCCTCGGCTGAGATTTCTCTAATTTTTGCTGGGATATGAAGCAAGCATGTTTAATCATTGCAAATTTAGCTTGGCAATATTCAAATATCCTGAGCTTCACTCAAGGAACTTGCAGGAATTTGTAAGTATGCATACCACTGGCAACAATAATATTACTAATTCAAGAGAATGATGGGTAGGAATAAAGACATGCCATATAAGACAATCATCGATTGCCTTGAAATATGGAGTTGCGTTTCCAAGATCTCGCCACAGCAAAACGATGCCGTCCAACAAATCGGTTGGAAGATTCAGTTGGTCGAGACCATTAGGGAACTTCGGATAATTGCCAAGGACGAAGGTGGTGGGATATAGTAGGAAAGCTAAGGATGAAATGTTGAGGGTCATCGAATCGGGCACCGGTCGTCAGTGTACAAGCCGAGAGGTATTCAACAAGAAGTGGAACTATTCGCATCAACTATTTGCAACTTAGGAAGGATCAGCTGGAAGAGAGGGTGAAACAGAGCCAAGAGAAAGCTGAAGATAAAAATCAAAGTGACGTCCCAGCGGGAAGTCTTAGGAAGAGTCTACAACACGGTGACCCTAAAAAAACTGAAGCCACATGACATGGAAACATTCATTATGTTCATGCAAATGAGCCGCGGCATAATCCGAGGCAAGATATCAAAGGACCTAGCAGAGAAGAGAGGGTTGAAGGTGCAACTGCTCCCCCGGGTTGAGATGGGGAAGATCGATCCTACACCAATATATCTACGAAACCCGATATTTCTTGTCAACCTTGACCACCATCACCAAGTCGTCAAACCTGGACCAGGTGATATCGCAAATTGGGGGAAAGATCACGGAGGGATGGCAAATTTCCAGAGTAGAGGTAGTGGATGGACCCTTGGACACATTGAAGAGGATTCAATTGAATGAATACAAACAACTCGCGGGAAGCTCATATATCCCACTTTCCAAGAAGCTGGCAGCCAAAAAGGCAATGATTAATATTCAATTTTTTATAATACCGAAGTCAAAATATTGATCAGAAGTTTTCAAATGGGCTATCCTCTCGGTGCTTCATCACGGAGAGGTGGACCATAAGCGTACCAATCGATTGACTTAATACGCGAAGTGGGCGATCGAGCTTAAGCTCGATGGGACCAATTTCCTGTCTCACTCCGGGCGATATATAGGTTGGAGAAGCTAAATGAAGGCATGAAGGTGAACGTCTACAGGCTCCACGGGGTGAAGGATGGAGAGGTCTGCCCTCTGCCGATCTGCAAAAGAGAAGACGGCGGGCGCAGTTCTTGGATCACATGCTATTGGCTATATTGGCTAATGCTGAGACAAGACACTACTGCTGGGTAATTCATCTACCGCGGTTTTTGACGGCGCAGGTAACCGGTCACAATGAGGAAGCTTACTTCTGACGCCGGTACCTTAAACACCTTCACCTTTCAAGATATCTTGGACAAGCACGTATTGTATTGAGGCAAGAGGTAGGTGGGAGAAATCGAGATGCCGGGCAAAGGAACCCTAGTTAGTTTTAAGAATCACATCTTATCCGATCGCTGTAGGTACCCTCTTCGTCTACGCAGACTTCGAGTGCTTCACGACCAAAATCGAGCCTAAGCCGGCGAAGTTTGGCGTAGATGGAATCGAGCAGCTACTTGAGCGCATGCTGAAGTCTACCGCCCAGAAGCTAGAAGGGGACAGGCTCTCCAAATCCCATACCAAAGTCATCCAGAAGCTAGAAGGGAACAGGCTCTCCAAATCCCATACCCATAGTCATCCAGAAGAGCATTACATCGGGGTTCTACTATAGTATTAAGTATTTCGATGAGACGATATATATCATAGAGCCAACCGATGACCTACATCCTGCAGAGACAATGGAAGGACATGGGTCAGATCTTCATGAACCGGCAGACGAAAGATATATATCGGCAGAAAGACTTCAAGAAGCCCACAAAGATGGAGGAGGGGGACAAGGTCTTTGCGGAAGCCACCAAGTGCTTCATCTGCAACCAGGAGCTCGGAAGAAGATAGGGTGAGAGGCAACTGCCATTTCACGGGTAGAATCAGATGGGCCACGTACAGTGATTGCAACCTCAATTACCAGGCAATAAAATTCATCCCGTTCTTCTTTCATAATCTGGAATGCTAAGATGTTCATCTCCTTATCAAGGCACTTGGCGCCAACGAGGGCGAGATTGGCTGAAAACCTAACAAGGAAGAACTCTACATCTTTTTCACCAAGAGCATACCAGTCGGCGAGTACAAGGATAAAGAGGACATCTACCTTGAAACTGGCGCTGTCTTGCTCATTTGACATTTTCCGAAAATTGCCGTATTTTCTTTATGAAGCATTATGGACTCAATCTGGCGCACTACAACACCGCACCAGGATTAAACTACGATGCAGCACTCAAGGTGAGCTCGAGCTCATCACCGACCCCAATATGCTGCGCAGGGTTGAAATGGTTTCGCTGGGATACCCATGGTTCCTTACCTACTATACCAATAACTCTACGGATGGCGATGAGTCGGGCACTTCCCGCCAAAGCTGTCAAGTGGATTGACATCTCGGAAGATCTCTGCATGCTCGGCGAGGAGGATGGGCAAGGACTGACATGAAAAAAATACCTTGCGTTTTATGAAAGTCAATTTTTTTTTATCAAAATTCTAACCCACTTAAAATACTGAGGCTTTATTCCGTGTATGGCACTCGGTTGATGTCTTTGGTACTTGATTTGGCTTCCTATTTTGATAATTTTGGGTAATTAGTACTTCTTTTTTTACTTCTTATAAATTATGGCCTTCCATATCATTTGATTCTAATGCTGCTGATGAGAGGTTACTCTTTGAAACACGTGTACAGCATATCGAAATTTACTGTTTATTATGCAACTTTGGTATTTTTTGCATCTTTGAAACCATTAAGGCCGATGCCGCTGCTGGTGGACCAGAGGCCTCCGAAGGTATTCACAAGGCCAATAGTCGAACTTGTCTGACATGAAAAATTTACATTGCGTTTTGTAGAAATTTACTGCGTTTTAATCAAAATTCTAACCCCCTTAAACATTCACTGTATTGCACTCAGTGGATGTCCTTGGCACTAGATTTGGCCTCCTTATTTGATATTTTGTTAGCGAGTACTTCTTATTTTTTTTACTACTTTTGGATTATGGCTTTCCATATCATTTGATTCTAATGCTGCTGCTGAGAGGTTGCTCCTTGATACAAGTGTACAGCATAACGAAATTTGCTTTTTGTTATGCAACTTTGGTATTTTTTGTATTTTTTATATCTAAGAAGTTGACCTCGAGTACCCCAAGGAGATCCACGATCACTAAAACGACTATCCCTTCGCACCGGAATTTAAGGAAAATAACTGATTCAGGAAGCTGGTGGCCAACCTCCACGACAAGGAGAAGTACGTGTTCCACCACGTGAATATAAAGAAGTACCTTGCATTTTGGTCCGAAGATGAAGATCCATTGTGTCCTCCGGTTTACTCAGAGCCCACGGTTTAGGGCGTACGTGGTGAAGAATACGGCTTGAAGGGCTTTGATCACCAACACCTTCCAAGAGGACTTCTTAAAACTCATGGTCATATTCTTGCATGGAGAGCATCCGGAACAGGGTGGACGTGCGACTGGTCAATAGCGAGGCCAACAGGCAGCTGGTGGCGACACCTTCTTCAATAAGGATCTGGCTGCGGTCCACCTGCATAGCACAAAGCTGGTTTTCGATCAACAGATCTATCCCTGACCTATCGAAGGCCCTGACAGCCAAACTCGTCTACGATTATCTCAAGCACAAATATGGTGTCCAAGCCAGCAACTGCTACACTAATACGGATAGCTTGCTTTGAGATATTCGGACATGGACTTATATAAGAATATCGCCTAGAGTGCGCAGGAGTTTTCGATACATCCAGCTACTCTGCAGACTATGCTTCCTGTATCTATACTGGAGTCAATAAGAAAGTGCTCGGCAAGTTCAAGGGTGAATTTGCCGACCACCTGATGATCGAGTACATTAACCTTCAAAGTGGATCAAGTGGAGTGCAAGAAGGTTAAAAGCGTGAAGAACTTGGTCCAGTGCGTGTTAACCTTCGCAGAATTTAAGGAGTGCCTAGATACGGCCAAGGAAGAGTACAGCTCAATGAATAACATCTGCAGCCGGCTTCACCAGGTTCTCACCCTAGAATCCTTAAAGAAATCCCTCCTCTTCAAACGATGAGAAGCAGTATATGCCAGATGGGATCCACATCCTGCCGGATGATCCCTTCCGGGTCTAAATAAATGAGAAACATACGAGTGTCCGGCATTTTCCCGATATGTTCTACAGTGAAGCTGCCACGGCCCTGGATTCAGACGCATATCCAAGGTCGACACCCTACCACCCACTCCGAAACCCATCAAATGCTCCATACTAAATCACGACGAAGGTGATGTTACCAGCAATCACTAGACGTACTGGTATGACCATTGAGGCATCAAAGTCTAATTGTTGAATAACTGCGAAATTCGATATTATACCGATAAGCTCCAGCGGCGCGGTGACGTGATCTACTGGCACATTTGCCTGTAAGTACTTAAGATCATTTCGGCAGGAAGGACGTTCGAGGAGGTCATCTTTGTGCTATAGATAAATGGATAAAATCAGAAATCACTCTACCAAGCACATACCAATTTTGCGGATGTATCAGGATCCTGATATGAGTCATAATCGAATCGCCAGTCTTGGATGGCCACGTGATAGCTAGGACGCGGTCACGAACCTCATGATGAAGGATAGCCTGATAGGTATCGCTGACCTAAAGACAGGGCTCTGTGAAACCCTCGAGGTGGTGAAACCGCATCGAGAAAGAGATGGCAAAATGCTAACTCATAGCAGGACGTAAGATGGTGCGTGGGATATCGATAGGGCATGCAACCCGCAACTTGCCAGAGGGGTCCAAGCAGACGAGCAAGTGGCCATGGAATGGTACGCTAAGAAATGGCAGGAACTGGCAGCAAGCATGCAAGCAGAAAACCACAAAAGAAGAACAAGTCTAGTAGGTCCAGACGAAGGGTTGGCGACAGAGTTCAGTTGGTTCAATCATGTTGTCGATTGAGGGTTTTCACACCACTTACTATGGCTGGTACACCATAGTCTTTCTGGTATCTCTCTCGAGGGACCGAAAAGATAATCAATTGTGCTTATTGCCGGTCGGATTGCTTTTTACAGGAATTAAAACCTGCTTATCTCATCGTTGTTGAATTTCCTGAGACAATAGGTGTGTGGATGCATATTAAAGGCTTGAGAGGTCCAGCCTAGAGTATATCACTTCTTCAATGTGCCCATTTTCTTGGTGGTCCGGACGTCGAATCGCTGCAGCTTCATTGGTGGGAGATCTCCGTATAGGTTCAAGAAAACCTTGGCCTGGCGTTCTTTCTGACTGGCGGCGATTGGCTTTATCTTGATTCATCGAAGCATGGTGGTATTAAATAGGTGGACGAGATCATTCAAGACGGGAAGACAAGAGCCGGTGAAAGTGGCCGCGAAGTACTCTAATACCTTCTCCTTCATGGTACGACACCAGCATTCCAACACTCTCGAATTATCTTCGTTCTCGTTGAGGGGGAACTCCACGTGGCGCTTCCGGAGAAGATACATGATCTCACGATTATAAATTTCTGTGCATTTATTGGTCCATAGCTTCTCTGGTGTGCAATCCTTGAAGACTGTCCAAAAGGCATCTGGCAAGAAGCACCTTTCTTATTCTTGAGCGGCACTAGCCAGCCGTCCTTGGAGAAGACGTCGATGATGCTCAAGAGGTACTCTTATAGGTAATTAAAATATTGTTAACATTCTATAATGCATTGTATTCATTGTTTTATTTTGTATTGCCATTAATAATGTAATTTGTTCGGCCTAGTTATGCAACTTGTTTACAATAAACAATGGTCAAGGTTAATACACCATAAAAAATGTAGATTTTTGGAGAACATTGACTTAATATTTAATATATAGAAAGTTCTTGAAGTTTTCCTTACATGATCATTTTAATCATGTGATTATCAGTTGATATGGAATATTCCAGTAATATCTTGCAAATGATTTTTCTAGAGAAAAAAGGACCAAAAGTGACCAAAATTTTAAAACCTCTATCTACCTTACCCGTAATGATAGAGAATCCGTTCATGGCTCAAAATAAACCTAATGTACATGTATCTACTTACTACCCCGATTCCATCCGATTCGTATCTATTACACCCGATTCACCCCGATCATAATAGCCAGGTACCCCCCGGGCACTTTTGGAATTCCCTCAATTTTTCACCTTTAATCTTTAATAACTTTTTTATTATACGTGATAAAAAAACAAACCAGGGCTCAAAAGAAAGCTATTGATAAGGGCTTTCTAGCAAAAAAAATTGGGTTTGGGGGTGGGGTTTGGGTTTTATGGGCAACCCAAAACCCAAAAATCGAAAAAAGCTCGTTTTTGACAGTGATGCGATCGCAACTAAGGAATGGCATATAACTCATTTTAAAGCTAATTTTATGTAGATTTGGAGATATATATTAGGTTTTGCCCGAGTAAGTTTCGACCGGAACTTTTTTTCGGGTTAAAGACAGCCCATCCCCTTTTTTGGTCAAATTTTCAGTATTCAAATGCTAATAACTTCTTTGTTTATTAGTCAACAATTTCGTTTTATAGCTTAAAATGTAGATATTAATGAGATCTTTCAAACAACAATTAAGTCAATCGAATGAGGGGTTTGGGTTTTATGGGCAACCAAGTGTTCAAAACCCCAAAAATCCAAATTTTTGAAAATAAATTTCAGGCTTTGCGCGCGTTTTAAAGGTGACCCGATCGCAACTAAGAAGTGAATTAGGGCTCATTTAAAAGCTTATTCACCTGCAATTCTAAAAATGTATAACTTTTAGTCCGGATGATTTCCGACCGGAACTTTTTTTCGGGTTATAGACAGCCCACCCCCCTTTTTTGGTCAAATTTTCAATATTCAAATGCAAATAACTTTTTTGTTTTGCGGTCTATAATTTTGTTGTATAGCTTAAAATGTAGATATTATAGAGATCTTTCAAACAAAAAAAGAATTAAGTCGATCGGATGAGCGGTTTTGGTTTTATGGGTAATCAAGGGTTCAAAAACCCGAAAACCAAAAATCTCAAAATTTTTCCCCGTACCCAACGTTCATTTTTGGCGTTTTTCTCCTAACGGGGACCCAGTAGGAAGGTTCTTTTGCCATATTTAGAAAGCTAGGACCCTAAGCTATACATTTAGGGAAAGTTCGGGGTAATTTGGGCAGCCTGGGGGCGTTGGGTGTAGGGAAACGAAGCCTGACTTGGGAAAATTACCCTACCCAGCCACCATAATCCGCTTCCCATGAAATCCACGGGCTTTGTAGAACCAAATAGGGCCTTATTGAGGTAGCAGGGTCCCTTACCTACATTTTGGGCCATAGTTTGGGATAATGGAGGCCTCCAGGATGCCGGTATTTACCGGAAATGGAGAATATTATGGTTGGATATGGGCTGATTTAGGGTTCTGGCCATAAGTTTTATGCTTCTTACGGCTCTAACTGGCCTTATATCACCTAATTATTGCCTTAACTAGTTAGAAGAAGGTCTCAGCTAGGTTTTGAGCCCTCGTTTGTTGAAATTGACCCATCCCGAGGGCCTGCCGAGGCTAAAATCGGATCTGGTATTACCCCTGATCTTGACCCTGCCATGGATACCCCCTACCGCACATTGGTTTTTGGCGTTTTTCTCCTTACGGGGACGTAGTAAGAAGGTTCCCTTGGCATATTTAGAAAGCTAAGACCCTAAGCTATACATTTAGGGAAGGTTTGGGGGTAATTTGGGCAGCCTGGGAGCCTTGGGTGTAGGGAAACGAAGCCTGACTTGGTAAAATTACCCTACCGAGCCCCCATAATCCGCTTCCCATGAAATCCAGGGGCTTTGTAGAACCAAATAGGGGCTTTATTGAGGTAGCAGGGTCCACTACCTACATTCTGAGCCATAGTTTGGGGTAATGAAGGCCTCCGGGGCACCGGAAGTGACAGCAAATGGAGATTATTATGGTTGGATATGGGCTGATTTAGGGTACCGACCATAGGTTTTATGCTTCTTACGGCTCTAGCTGGCCTTATATCACCTAACTATTGCCTTTAATAGTTAGAAGAGGGTCTCAGCTACGTTTTGAGCCCTCGTTTGTTAAAATTGACCCACCTCGAGGGCCTGCCGAGGCTAAAATCAGACATGGTATGACCCCTGATTTCGACCCTGCCATAGATACCCCATACCGCACATTGGTTTTTGGCTTTTTTCTCCTTACGGAGACGTAGTAATAGGGTATCCTTGGCATATTTTGAAAGCTAAGACCCTAAGCTACACATTTAGGGAAGGTTTGGGGGTAACTCGGGCAGCCTGGGGCCTTGGGTGTAGGGAAACGAAGCTGCACTTGGGAAAAATACGTTACCTACCCCCTATAATCTGCTTCCCATGAAATGAAGGGCCTTTTGAAAACCAAATACAGGCCTTATTCAGATAGCAGGATCCACTACCTACATTTTGAGCTATAGTTTGGGGTAATGGAGGCCTTCGGCACACCGGAAGTAACCGGAAATGGAAAATATTATGGTTGGATTTTGGCTGATTTAGGGTTCCGGCCTTAGGTTTTATGACTCTTACGGCTTGTGCTGGCCTTATATCACCTAAATATTTCCCTAACCAGTTAGGAGAAGGTCTCAGCCACATTTTGCGCCAACGGTTGCTGGAATTGACCCATCCTGAGGGCCTGCCGAGGGGAAAAACGGACCTGGTATGACCCCGATCTAGACCCTGCAATTGATACCACTTACAACCCGTTGGTTTTTGGCGTTTTTCTCCTTACGGGGACGTAGTAGGAAGGTCCCCTTGGTATATTTAGAAAGCTGAGACCCTTATCTACACATTTAGGGAAGGTAATTGGTAACTCGCGCAGACTGGGGGCTTCTGGTGTAGGGAAACGAAGCCGGTCTCGGGAAAAACACCCTACCTATCCCCCATAATCTGACTCCCATGAAATCCAGGGCCTTTTGAGAAACAAATACAGGCCTTCTCCAGATAGCAGAGTCCCGTATCTATATTTTGAGCTATAGTTTGGAGTAATGGAGGCCTCCGGTGCACCGGAAGTACCTCCGGAGTGGAGGTAATATCGCCCAAGATCTCTCTCTCTCTTTGTTCTGACCCTACCGCACTTTGGTTTTTTGCATTTTTCTCCTTACGGGGACCTTCTATGTGCATATCCTTGGTATATTTAGAAAGGTAAGACCATTGGGGACCGCTTTAGGAAAAAACTGAGCTATCCCCCGCCTTGAGGACCTTGGGTGTAGGGGAACGAAACGTTCAGGGTGTTAGATATCGTACCAATCTCTATGTTTCTGTTTTTTATGCATCAGAGGACAGATTACGAACGAAAGAGAAAGCTGTAAGGAAGATCTGACCATGTTTTAGATATTTAATGTTTCACTCCGCATTTTTGCGGACCATCGGGACTTTTCCCTCCACTCCGAACATCAGTCAGCCTTAATGTAACGACAATATATATATCTAAAGGGCCATATGACATAACAATTGGGAAAATGTTATTATTGAATACATTGAAAGACCAGTTAAGGCCTTTTTGGCTGTTTTGTAGCTTCTAAATATTTCAGTCCGCATTTTTGCGGACCAGTGGGGGCTCGTCCCTCCGCTCCGAACATCAGTCCGCATAAATGTGGAGTGGAAGTTGCCACTATCCAATATATTTTTGCGTAAATATGATGCATATCATTACTAAATACATTTTTAGACTTGTAAGGGAAGTTCGGACCACTTTCTAGGAATTCGGAATTTCAGTCCGCATTTTTGCGGACCACTGGGGACTCGTCCATCCACTCCGAACATCAGTCCGCATAAATGCAGAGTGAAAAGTGATACAAACATATCCATCTGCCTGGATATATGAAGTTTATCATTATAAAATACATTTCGGGACTTGTAACGAAGAATTTTACCTTTTTGTAGATATTCATAATTTCAGTCCGCAGTTTTGCGGACAAGGGGGCAGTGTTCCTTCGAGGTGGAGGCATATTCTCAATAAATATATATACATATCGAATGATTTCTGCTCCTTGTTTCATACCAAGTGACTTATAGTGATCACATTGATATCCAAAGGCAGACTCCTTACTGACTATTGAGGAACATAAACAAAAAAGCTCTGTCAGGAACCGAAATATATTTAAGGTGCCTTGTGACATAATAATGTGCAAGATATTATCATTCAATACATTAAGAGGCAAGTTAAGGCCTTTTTGACTGTTTTCTAGGCATTAAGTATTTCAGTCCGCATTTTTGCGGACCAGTGGAGGCTCGTCCCTCCGCTCCGAATATCAGTCCGCATTAATGCGGAGTGATGGTTGACACAATCTCATATATCTGTGCTGAAATGTGACATATATCATTATTAAATAGATTTCCAGACTTGTTAGGGAAGTTCTGACCACTTTCTAGGTATTTAGAATTTCAGTCCGCATTTTTGCGGACCAGTGGGGTCTCGTCCCTCCTCTCCGAGCATCAGTCTGCATAAATGCGGAGTGAAAAGTGATACCAACATATCTACCAGCCTGGATATATGAAGTATACCATTGTATGATACATTTCGGGACTTTTTAGGGAGGATTTTACCTATTTGTAATTATTCAGAATTTCAGTCCGCAATTTTGCGGACAAAGGGGGACAGTGTTGCCCCAAGGTGGAGCAATATTCTCAATTTCTTCTTATTGACAAGTGGTATCATTCCGGGTTATTATTTCTGGTACAGTAACACATATCGAACGATTACTATTACCTCTTTCATACAACATGACTTATAGTGGTCACATCAATATCTTTAGGCAGACTCCTTACTGAGTATTGAGGAACATAAACAAAAAGCTCTGTCAGGAACCAAAATATCTTTAAATGCCTTGTGATATAACAATGGGCAAGATATTATTATTCAATACATTTAGAGGCAAGTTAAAGCCTTTTTGACTGTTTTCTAGGCATTAAGTATTTCAGTCCGCATTTTTGCGGACCAGTGGAGGCTCGTCCCTCCGCTCCGAACATCAGTCCGCATTAATGCGGAGTGATGGTTGACACAATCTCATATATATGTGCTGAAATGTGACATATATCATTATTAAATAGATTTCTAGACTTGTAAGGGAAGTTCTGACCACTTTCTAGGTATTTAGAATTTTAGTCCGCATTTTTGCGGACCAGTGGGGTCTCGTCCCTCCGCTCCGAACATCAGTCTGCATAAATGCGGAGTGAAAAGTGATACCAACATATCTACCTGCCTTGATATATGAAGTATATCATTATATAATACATTTCGGGACCTGTTAGGGAGGATTTTACCTGTTTGTAGATATTCAGAATTTCAGTCCGCAATTTTGCGGACAAGGGGGGCAGTGTTGCCCCAAGGTGGAGGAATATTCCCAATTTCTTCTTATTGACAAGTGGTATCATTCCGGATTATTATTTCTGATATAGTAACACATATCGAACGATTACTATTCCCTCTTACATACAACATGACTTATAGTGGTCACATCGATATCTTTAGGCAGACTCCTTACTGACTATTGAGGAACATAAACAAAAAGCTCTGTCAGGAACCAAAATAAAATTAAAGTACCTTGTGATATAACAATAGGAAAGATATTGTTATTGAATACATTAGAGGCAAGGTAAGGCCTTTGTGGCTGTTTTCTAGAGATTTAGTATTTCAGTCCGCATTTTTGCGGACCAGTGGTGGCTCGTCCTTCCGCTCCGGACATCAGTCCGCATAAATGCGGAGTGATAATGGACACAATCTCATATATCTGCGCTGAATTGTGATGTATATCATTATTAAATACATTTCTAGACCTGTAAGGCTTTCTAGGTATTCAGAATTTCAGTCCGCATTTTTGCGGACCACTGGGGGCTGTTCCCTCCGCTCCGAACATCAGTCCGCATAAATGCGGAGCGAAAGTTTATACTATCACATATATCTGTGTGAAAATGTGATGCATATCATTACTAAATACATTTCTGGACATGTAAGGGAAGTTCTGGCCACTTTCTAGATTTTCAGTATTTCAGTCCTCATGTTTGCGGACCAACTGGCAGTATTCCCCCAAGGTGGAGGGATATTTCCAATAAATACAAAATGATATGTTGTATCAATCCAAGTAATTTTTTTCATCCGATGTCACGTCAAACGTAAAATTCTAATATAAAAATACCAGAAAATCAATGGAATTTCGATATTTTCTTTCATAAAGTCAACATCCAGGTCTTAGAGTAATATGTTCTTAAGTACGATAAGTTCAAAATTTTTCTACCAATTTACCTGCAGAAAGTAAATAAGAACTTTAAAAAAGACTTTGACTCATCATTTCATGCATTAAAAAAGAGTTTCGAACTAGTATGCATAATTGCGGACTAAAGAATCACTGAGTCCGCATGTTTGAGGATCAGGGAATCAGCTTTACAAAGTCCGGTCCGCAAAAATGCGGACTAGATTTTTTTTTTATATTACATATCATTTCTTTACCAAAATGATATTTAAAGCATAAATAAGTAATTCTAACATGTTTTAAATAATATCAGATCGTATTTATCTATATTTGAAAAAAATTTCAAACATATAGTCAATATAATGTAATAAGATCAAATTCCTCATAAACCTAGTAAAATTCACAATTTTTACCCAAAAGGGCCTTAAATTATTTCAAAAACATCTAAAACGACCTTTACGTATCATTTTACCATCATTTCATGCAATAAAAATGAGTTTTTAACTGGTCCACATTTTTGCTGACCAGGGCATCGGCTTTATAAAGTCCGGTCCGCAAAAATGCGGACCAGATTTTTTTTTATTACATGTTATTTCTTTACTAAAATGATATTTTAAGCATAAACAGGTAATTCTAACATGCTTTAAACAATATTTGATGGTATATATCAATATTTGAAAAAATTTCGAAGCATACTACCAATATAATGTAATCAGATAAAATTTCTCAAATATATTATAAAATTCAAATTTTCTACCCAAAAGGGCCTTAAATTATTTTAAAAACATCTAAAAAGACCTTAAACTATCATTTCATGCATTAAAAATGAGTTTCGAACTGGTCCGCAAAATTGCGGACTAGGGAATCGGCTTTACAAAATCGGGTCCGCAAAAATGCGGACCAACTTTTTTTTGGAGATTTCGTATTATTTCTTTGCAAACATTGTATTATAAGCGTTAATAAGTATTTCTAACATGTTTTAAATCATTTTCATGCATATTTATCGATATTTGACAATTTTTAAAAATTAACCATTTTCACCGATATCACAGACTACCGGTTGGACAAATTTTCAATCACATTTGTGATAAAATTCGATAAATATTTCTTAAAAACGTTATATTCTAATAAAATAACTCAAGAAGTCATTAAAAATAAGTTATTTTTAAGTATAAAAGCATTAAAATGTATTAAGTTCAAATTCCTCATAAACATTGTAAAATTATTTTTTTTCCCCAAAAGGACCTTAAATTATTTAAAAAACACCTTCCATGGCCTTCTACCATCATTGCATGCTTAAAAAACAAGTTTAAAACTGGTCCGCATTTTTGTGGACCTGGTCCGCAAAAATGCGGACCAGGGAAAGTTAGAATTTACAGAAGTCCTTAGGATTTACAGAAGTCCGCAAAAATGCGGACTAGGGAAAGTTGGGGTTTGGTAGAAGTCCGCAAAAATGCGGACTAGGGAATCGGCTTGACAGTTGGTCCGCAAAAATGCGGACTAGGGAACGCCATCCAGTCCGCAAAAATACGGACCAGGGACGAGGGTAAAGCTCAACAGGTTCACACTAAGATATATATATCCTTAAGGTATAAGGACGATCCAGAGATGATCCATTTAGTTCTTTTCCGTTTTTATTGGATATTCCCTCAGTGAGGAAAGTTTTTATATGTATATATAGGTGTAAATATCCAATCCGTAGAGTTAGATTATTGGAAATTCGGGGGGGGGGGAATTAATGAATTCGAGATATACATTTCCCGAAAGGTTTTCATAATTTAACTTGTGAGTGTAAGTCGTTTGGAGAAGTTTGTTTGACTGTTCACAGACCGTCTGTCTGTGTTGGGGAAGTTGAGTTACACTTAGGATATTATAGTTTTGCTAAGAGGCTTAAGTTATGTTTTATTGGAAATTTAGGGTGTGTCCTTATGCCATATTTTGGGCCTATACACTAGAGGTAGTGTTGGATCTTGAGAAGAGTCCTTTTTTATTGTTTATGGCCTACACCCTAGGTAGTGTGACCTAGTGTGGGATCTTGCGAAGATCACCTTTGTTAATTCAGGTTCCAATCCGTGTTTAGTAGAATTCTGGATTTCATGTTTCATAGCATATTTTTCCAATCGTCTCTTTGGAGGGCAAATCTATATGTATAGTCTGTATGAGCGGGAACAGTACTAGAGTCTGGGGATTAAGGGGTTGTAAGAATAATTTTTTTTCTTACATTTTTGGGAAACCCCCTTTATTCTGTTAATTTTCCCTTTTGACGTGGCTTAGTCAGGGTTAAAACCCTTCCTTTTCAAAATGGGGGGNGGGGGGTAAAATAGCACGTCATACGGGGGTTCCCCAGTTAGGTACCATTACATCTATGGTGGATGCCGAGAACTCCCGAAGTACTCCATACCGGGGATGGATGGCGACACCAGAGGGATCCCGGTTTTCCCGCTAAGTAACCAGTCAAGCAGAACCCCCAAGTGATTAGGACCACGAGGAGTCTGCATTCTTCCAGCGGATGACACCAAGCAGGACAGGTATATCCCAGCCATTCAGTGTATAATCTTTACCCACGTATTTGCGGGAGGGTAGAATTCTCTGGGCCTAGCAAACCCCTTTTAGAGAGAATTCCTGTGGCAATATTGCAGGACTCAGGGACCCAATATTTGCCTCACTGAAGCCCCGTTGTTATTCCAAAGGGTTCGAATTAATGGCAGCGAGTTTCACCATACCAGTCATCAGCAAAACGCACAACTTTTTTTTTTTACATCCTAGGTCATTTCTCACTCTCCACAATTAGTCATTAGATTTCATTACATTTATACAGTACTCTGAAAATACAAGTCTGCAAAGTTTATGATCCCTTAATGATCATTTTGCAGTCAATGATTGTAATCAATGGTTGTTTTTTTCTTGGGATCATTGATCGAACAAGTATTGGTGATCGATGATCATAAAACTGTGCAATCCTTGATCGCAAGATTGTTATACTTGATTACAAGGTTGCAATACTTGATCACAAGGTTGTGATCCTTTATCTCAAGATTGTGATCTTTCATCACAACTGTATGGTAATCTATCATTAGATTATAAAACAACGGCAGTAGAATACCGAAGAACAAAGCACAAAATTACACAAATCAAAGTCCAGAGACAAGGCAAAAGCAAGAACACCAAAAGACAGAAGACCAAAGACACCACATGACCACAAAACACACAAACATTACATATACAACACAAAAAACTAAAGCACTAACAGTGTGAACTCGCGAAAAACAAGAGTGACATCAGGTGCTCCGGAAGGGTAAGCATGTCCTGCTCTGTGCACAGCACCCGTCACACTGTCAATGGGTCAATCCAGGGTAAAGTCAAAACCGGTAATGTCAAATCCGGGAAGACGCCAATCTAGCTGAAAATGTCAGTTTGTATTTGTGACACTGACATTTCATATCTATCTATGATGTCGTGGTGACGGCCATAGAATTTCTGAAGAGACGAAAGTAACAAAGGCTGAACATATCCCTGACTCAGCAGTTTTTGTGACAGTGCTTTTGCTCTTTCCACAAAGTCACTGTATGTACTGCACGCTCTACAGTAACGAATCAACTGTGAAATATACACTCCATATGCTGGGGATGCAGGTATATTGCTGCAGAGAAAGGGAAAGTTCACAATTGGAAAGTCAAAATCATCACGTTTGTCATATAATCTAGATTTCAGACGTCCATGTTCGTCAATGAATAACAAAAGGTCAAGGTATGAAGCAGAATCGGGTGTATCGGTTGTCTCTTTAATTTCAAGTTCATTGGGGTAGATACTGTAAA
>MJUU01006443.1:118433-138502 GCA_002080025.1 Modiolus philippinarum
TTCAAGTTCATTGGGGTAGATACGATGTAAATATTCTTTAAATCTTGGGTTATTAAGAGAAAGTACATCGTCTATATATCTGAAGCTGAAATTAAAAGTCTGGGCTAGTTGTTTTTGTTTCTGTTGTATCAGCCCTTGTAAAAACTTTGCTTCATACGAAAAAAGGAAAAGGTCAGCTAAAAGTGGCGCACAATTTGTTCCCATAGGAATCCCTATTGTCTGTTGAAAAACACGGCCTCCACATTCAACAAAAATGTTGTCGATCAAAAATTCAAGCATCTTAATCACGTCATTTTCACTGTATTTCTTGTTTGACTCAGTGTGGTTCTTTACAAAGTATGTTTTATCTTTTCCTATTACCAGATAGGAATACCTGCGTTCTCCGTTTTTGGTACAGAATCATTGATGTATAAGATCGGAAATTACTGTTTTAAGTTTATTATGGGGAAGAGTTGTATAAAGGGTAGAAAAATCAAAAGTTTGAATGCTATTGCAGTATGCGAGACGGTTTGAGGAGAGCTGTTCAAGGAGATCTTTGGAATTTTTAAGAATCCACATCTCATTCACGCCGCTCGTGGAATAGGCTTTTTCGCAGTAGCTTTTTAGACCATCTCTAACTGCAGTCAGTAAAGTGGTAAGGAGTTTGGATAGGGACTTAGTGGTGCATCTGGCAGATCCTGCAATGAATCTCTGTTTGTAAGGATTCTTGTGAAGCTTAGGCACTCAGTAAATATAAGGGAGATAACTGTTATTCTCATCAACTTTGATACCAAATGATGCTAACACAGAAGTGTGATTTGTGATTATCTCGTCCCTTGATAATGTAGTTGGGGAATAAGTAGGATTGCCAGATGAAGTGTCAATACCCATCTCCTTAACAAGACAGTCTAAGTAGTGTTTCTTGCATACAAACACAATATTGTTAGAAGCTTTGTCTGCAGGTACTATGACGTATTTTTCCTGGAGGTCTGTCAATGTTTTAGCAACAAGAGGATCATCAAATATGCTGGGCATTCTAGTTTTCACAGATGTTTTCAAGTGCCGGATACGATTCATGATTAATGACTTTATCGACCTGATCCAGTCTGACAATGTCTACACATCTTCTTTTTCTTTCTTCGCCCACATTCTGGCATAGTCTTCAACTCCATCCATCATAATTTTGAAGTTATACTTCCAGTTGATGTGCTGGGGTTCACGGAATTTTGGACCTTTTGAAAAAATATCTCGTAATTTTTGGTTTCCAACGATATCTAGGTCAATTGATAATCTTATTCCTTTAACAATTTAAGAAATAAATTAATTTTTATGCCCCCGCCAACGAATGTGGAAGGGGCATATATTGTTACCCTTGTCCGTCGATCCGTCTGTACGTCCGGTTAAGTTTTGCGTTAATGTACATTTCTCGGAAACTGTAAGGTATAGAACATTGATAGTAGGTCAGTACGTAGATCTTTGATAGTACTACATAGTTCACTTGGCAGTTTGACTCTACGCTTCAGTGACGTTGGTTAAGTGTTTTATTAAAGTCCAACCCTAAACAACTACATATTATAAGACAATGATATTTGACCAAAAAAAATTGCCTTGATGAGTACTACCCAAATCATCGACAATTAGATGGCTTTAACCTACATTTTATGCCTCAGTGAAGTTGGTTAAGTTTTGCGTTAAAGTCCATTTCTCAACAACTACATGTTATAAGACAATGATGTTTCATCAAGTTATTTGTCTTGATGAGTACTACACAAATCATTGAAAATTAGGTGTCTTTGACCTACATTTTGCGCTTCAGTGACTTTGGTTAAGTTTTTCAAGTCCATTTCTCAACAACTATACATATTAGACAATGATGTTTCATCAAAATAATTGCCTTGATGAGTACTACGTATACCCAAATCATTGACAATTAGGTGGTTTTGACCTACATTTTACGCCTCAGTGACTTTGGTTTAGTTTTGCGTTAAAGTCCATTTCTCAACAACTACAAATCATAAGACAATGATGTTTCATCAAATTATTTGTCTTGATGAGTACTACACAAATCATTTACATTTAGGTGGTTTTGACCTACATTTCGCGCTCCAATGACTTTGGTTAAGTTTTGTGTTAAAGTCCATTTCTCAATAACTACACATTATAAGACAATGATGTTTCATCAAGTTATTTGTCTTGATGAGTACTACACAAATCATTGAAAATTAGGTGTCTTTGACCTACATTTTGCGCTTCAGTGACTTTGGTTAAGTTTTTCAAGTCCATTTCTCAACAACTATACATATTAGACAATGATGTTTCATCAAAATAATGGCCTTGATGAGTACTACGTATACCCAAATCATTGACAATTAGGTGGTTTTGACCTACATTTCGCGCTCCAATGACTTTGGTTAAGTTTTGTGTTAAAGTCCATTTCTCAATAACTACACATTATAAGACAATGATGTTTCATCAAATTAATTGTCTTGATTTGATGAGTACTACCCAAATCATGGACAATAAGTGGCTTTGACCTACATTTTACACTTCAGTGACTTTAGTTAACTTTTGCATTTAATAGGAAAAAGAAGGGAAACGGGGAATGTGTCAAAGAGACAACGACCAAAAGGGGAGTAATAACAACTCAAAGCCACCATAAGATCTTCAATGAACGGTGAGGGAACCCCACACCCAACGGCAGGTCGGAGTTGGCCCCTAAATAAAGAGTAATCAAGTTCAGCGAAATAAACATCATCCTAGACTCCCATAGACATAAAGTGAACTAACTAGAAAACAGACAAGACACACAAAGGCTTAATAAATTTCCTGACTTAGGACAGCCGCAAACCTGCTGCGGCGGGGTTAAACTAGTTTTATTGGATCCAAACCTTCTTCCTATAGCCAATGTGATAAATAATAATAATAAAAAAACAATCGTAACAACAGTAAAATTCAGTTGGCAACAGGACTGAGTCAGTTGTGAAAAATGAAACTGAAAGAACTAAATATACGGACATAAACATGAAATCATAAGACACTACTAGCAGTTAACTGACATGCCAGCTTCAGACCCATCACCAACTGACAAATTAAGTTATGTACCCTCAGTTTACAGCTTCCATCAAGATCCCTTCCTGTGAGGAGTTTAGCATAATCATTTCATGTATATACGGGAATACATAACCCGTGTCCATGCAATACTGATTTTAGAATTTAGAATGTGTTTAGTTAAAATCGAAAGACCCTATCAAAAAATCAATGTTAATACCAAAGAAGGCCATACGTAATGACTTAACGACAATACCGTTATTATAACCCTTATGTATTAGACGATTTAATGTTAGGCGAGTTCAAGTATTTTTTACTCTTATGTAAAACATTACCATAAAATAAGGGATGTGAAATGCCAGCCTTGATTAGATGTTTACAGGTTGCATTGTATTTATGAACTAAGTCTTTATATCGATGATAAAATTTAGTAAAGGTTTTAACTAGTTTATGATAACGAAAACCTTGATTTAATAGTTTTTCGGTTATGAAAAGATTCCGTTCATTAAAATCGCAAACTTTATTACATACGCGAGCAAATCGAACAAGTTGAGATATGTAAACACTATATGATGGCGCTAATGGAACATCGCCATCCAGAAATAGATAATTAACTATGGGAAAAGAAAAATCGTCCCTTTTATCATAAATTTTAGTATCTAATATTAAAATTGACGTCTAGGAACGGACAATGATGGCTATTGGAATTGGCTTTATTCAAAGTAAATTCTTTAGGGTAGATGTCCTTATAATACGTATTGAAGTCGTCATTATTTAAAGCTAAAATATCATCCAAATATCGGAAAGTGTTGTTAAACTTTTCAAATAAATGATGTTAAGATGGGTCTTTGTTGATGTTAGTCATAAACTGAGATTCATAGCAGTACAAAAAGAGGTCCGCTATTAGTGGTGCACAATTGGTGAATTGTCTGTTTTTCAACGACTATGTATTGTAGCATCATGATATTTCACTGAAGCAGTTATCTATAGAAGAACTACCGGTTTCACTAACAATTAGGTGTCCATGACCTACATTTTATGCATGAATGACTTTGGTCAAATTATAAATTCATGTCAGTTTCTAAATACCTTCACATTTTTATAAAACAATGTTGTTTCAGCAAATTAATCATCTTGATCAGTAATTCCCAAATAATTGACAGTAAAATGACTTTGTCCTATATTTTATGTTTGAGCGACTTAGCTTATCTTTTGCGATAAATTTATTGGCGGGGCATCCGTGGCTTACAGACACATTTTCTAGTTTTATTACCAGTTTTGTATGCTTACCTCCGACTACTGAAAAATTATGTCAGGAGTCAAAGTAAATAAACAGTTAGATCCATTGCAAAATATTTGATAATACACAACAAGACCATGAAAATCTTACGATCTAAAAATTTGAATCTATAACAAAACAAAATGTTACATTGAATATTAAGTTTCAATGAGAATAAAGAATTAGTGAAATGTGGGACCAGATTTTTTTTTATTTCAGGAGGTGTCGCACTGTTGAAATTTCAGGGTACTGTATGCTTAATCGTTATCATCATTAAAGAAGTGTGGAAGATAAAAAAGGTTCCCTACTCCGAATAACTTGCTGGGTATACTGTACATCCCCTCTCAAAAAGACTCACGTACATGGGCATCATGACATCATGACACGGATAAAGCAAATAAACAAAAATTAACGAGCACACTACAAAACTTAAACATTGGCAGTGAGAACTCCAACAAAACTAGGAGTATCTTCGGGTGCTCCCGAAGAGCAAGCATTATCTGCTAATCCTCTAATATTATAACAAGCTAACTGTTCAAATATGACCAATCCTTCGCAACCATTCCAAGTACAAAGTAAACAGTTTTTACTTAGCGTAAAATTATAATACGCAAGTATGAACAATTTTAACTTAGCGTAAACATGGTAAAGGAATTCGCAAGAATCAATAGACTAGCCTGGGATCCTGGCCCGTATGCTGTCGCTGCACCAGGCTTGGGCCAGGATCCCAGGCTATCAATAGACCAATCATCCCTTAATTCTTGATTAAATGTTAGCTTAACGGAAGGTAATTTTTTTTTTAATATTTAAACATTTTTCTTCCATCTAAAACACTCAATATGAAACATAACTGATGGTTCATTCTACAAGAAATAATGCTAGTACATGTAATAGAAACTGTCCGCATCTACTCTGTTGGCATTGTAATGGGGGTGATCCCACACCGTTTGTCGAGACCCTTCTGATCGCAAGACGGCGATTAAGGTTCTTTTTTAGCTCACCTGACCCACTTATCACTTGGCCTCCGTCGTCTGTTAAATTTTCACATTTTCATCTGAAACCACTGAAGCAAATTCAACCAAAATTTACAGGAATGATGCACTTAAGGTCCTTTACAAAGATTTACAAAGATTAAAAAACATAGCTGCCAGCGCAGAACTTAGGTTTAACATTGGAGCCTATGGGAAAAATCACATTTTCATCTTTTCCTCTGAAACAGCTGAAGCAAATTTAACCAAACTTTACAGGAATGATGTACTAAAGGTCCTCTACAAAGATTGCTCATTTCATAGCGATCCGATTAAAAACATGGCCGCCAGCACAGAACATATTTTAACATTGGACCCTATTGGAAAATCACATTTTCATTTTCTCCTCTGAAACAGCTTTAACAAATCCAACCAAACTTTACAGGAATGGTGAACTAAAGGTCCTTAACAAAAAATGCTCATTTTGTTCCGATCTGATAAAAAAACATGGCTGCCAGCGAGGAACTTAGGTTTAACATGTGAGCTTATGGGAAAAATCACATGTTATCTTCTCATCTGAAACGGCTGAAGCAATACAACCAAACTTTACAGGAATGATGTACTAAAGGTCCTTCACTAAGATTGCTCATTTTGTTCCGATCCGATAACAACATGGCCGCCAGCATGGAACATAGTTTAACATTGGACCCTATGGGAAAATCACATTTTCACCTATTCCTCGGAAACTGTTGAAGTAAATTCAACCAAACTTTACAAGAATGATATACTTGAAATCCTTTACAAATATTGCGAATTGTGTTCCGATCGGATAAAAAACATGGCCGCCAGCGCGGAACATAGTTGAACATATAGAAAAATCACATTTTCATCTTCTTCTCTGAAATGGCTAAAGCAAATTCAACCAAACTTTACAAGAATGATGTATGGAAGGTCCTTTGCAAAGAATGCTCATTTCGTTCTGATCCGATAAAAACATGGCTGCAAGCACGGAACATAATTTAACTATGGACCCTTTTGGAAAATCACATTTTCATCTTCACTTTTGAAACCTCTGAAGCAATTTCAACCAAACTTTTACAGGAATGATGTACTAAAGGTCCTGTACAAAGATTGCTCATTCTGTTCCGATCCTATAAAAAAACATGGCCACCAGCACGGAACTTAAGTTTAACATATGAGCTTAAGGGAAAATCACACTTTAATCTTCTCCTCTGAAACGCCTGAAGCAAATTTAATCCAACTTTATAGGAATGATGTACTAAGGGTCCTTTACAAAGATTGCTCATTTTGTTCTTATTTGACAAAAAACAAAACAAAAAAAAAAACATGGCTGCCAGCACAGAACGTAGATTTTACATTGGACTTTATGGGAAAAATCACATTTTCATCATCTTCTCTGAAACTGTTGAAGCAAGTTTAACTAAACTGTATTGGAATGATGTATAAAAGGTCCTTTGCAAAGTTTACTCATTTCAAAAGGACAAAAACATGGGTGCTAATGGAGAACATAGGTAAACATTAGACCTCCATTGGTAAAAAACATCATTGGTCATGCATGGCAGAGAAGTATTTTGTCAGGTGAGCGATAAAGGCTCAGTCTCTGAGCCTCTAGTTTGCTACAACGCACCTGATTTCCATTATCTGT
The DNA here is from genome assembly GCA_002080025.1 of Modiolus philippinarum. Taxonomy (NCBI): domain Eukaryota; kingdom Metazoa; phylum Mollusca; class Bivalvia; order Mytilida; family Modiolidae; genus Modiolus; species Modiolus philippinarum. The sequence continues at coordinate 125,374 of MJUU01006443.1, forward strand.
GGGTCATACGCTTCGAATCTGAAATTGATGCAAGACTTTATGACGAAGGTTTAATGATTTGTTATTTTGTTAAATACTTCGTACTGGATATATACTTTAACTTATCGTTCAAACCATCATTCAAGAATACTAGTTACTAATAGTCCAAGGGCTGGAATAACCCTCCGTGCACCCCCACTTCCCAACCCCATCCATTTTTTTTAAGTCCGCTTACATCCCCTCTTCAAAATAAAACATGTTAATACGACGTAACCTGCACGCACTGGTGGAACAAGGCCCATTTTTAGACCCACCTACCGACATTTTGAAAAATTTCGTTTTTCGTTCACGTTTTTCTTTCAGTTGCTTCAAAATGCTGACCAAATGCTTCCCAGTTATAAACACGATGTATCAAATGATTGCTTATTGTATGAGTTTTACCAAGAACCCAAATTTTTACAATTTCTATGCCCAATACGTTCCATAGCGATCCTATCGTTGTCTACGTTTGTCTTTTGTCCTTTATTGTTTTTCATGTACACTTAGAAATTGTGTAGGGGCAAGAGACTGTACTTTTCGGCCATTGTAATTGTTTCCTGTTATCTTCTTCACATTAACCGAACCATCATTATTATATTTGGTTCTAAAGATGTGGCTAGTTTCCCAAATTTTAAAAATATTTTAATGCAAACAAGCTACGCATAGAAAATTTGCGATAAAAACTCAATTTGAATCTATTATCTGAAAAATAACGGAATACTGGTTGAAAAAATAATCCTTGTACATGTAAAACATACTTTTATGGCAAAGTGTCAGTCTTTAAGGTTAAACAACTCTACTTTTCCCTTGTCGGGTGTTCGCGTCAAATCACGTGTTTGTGTGACCAGTACCTGCTTGATTTATTATTTTCCAGGCACCTAGATCGGTTTTCAGGGGCTCCGGCTACAAAGCTGCCGGGCATGTCCTAAGTTGATGGATAGGGGAATGCAAGGTCATAATACCGAAAGCCTGACTACGAACCATTGTAGCCAATCTGTGTGGAGAAACGCCACACTCCACGCAGTATGAAAACCTCTTTTTCTTTCTCTAAGGAGAGCAGACGCACTGGAAGGCTTTATTTTCTGCCCCTACCCATTTCTCCCCTTTTCCATTAGCAATAAAAACTCATTGCCTCGGTTGTCCCTTACACTTTTATTTTTTTTTCTTCTTTTAAGCCGCTCTTACACTACACCGTATAACACAAACGTATAGGGAGCGGATGAACTTCATCTTTATACGGTGGTAAATATTTTTGTTTGTTCACGAATTGCAATGAAAACGCACTAAGACCGGAGGTATACAGTAAGTACATGCACAGTCCTTGCACGGAATAAACCGAACCCGCGCCGAATTGACACCGGAACCCTACTGGACGAGTACCGAATAAAACGTTTTCGTTACGGTAACATACCGGATAAGGATTGCTAACGAAAACGTACCGTACGAGCACCGAGTAAAAAAAAATGAAAAGGTACTATGTAAAACTATCGATTTTAAAAAAGGATACCTGAGTCTTTTGGCCACTCAAAACATATTTTAACACAAATAATCATTAATACCTGCTTGACCAATTAAATTCATTTTCCCAAAATGTCACCGAATAGAAAGGCAAGAGAATGGCAGAAAAGAACTTGCAGGTTACAGATATTCTTCTTCACCAACGACCCAAGGCGAAAATGCCAGTGAAGATACTCAACACCAAGATCGTGTTTAAGTTATACAGTCTCTATAGTAACGGACCCTTCTTAACATATATAGCGAGAAAACGGGACATTTTTTTTTATTTTGATGTTTTGAATATATGTCAGAATAATGTTACAATATAAATACAAATAAACAAACACTGCATTACTCTTGCAATACTAAATTAAATAAGCAACTAAAAAAGTAGAGTATAGCACCTTCTATTGGATGACCATATAATAAGCAAACGTTTTAAATTCGTTTAAAGCAAAATAAGCATGTTTAAAGAAGGGCCAAATCTTAAAAGGTAAAAAAGGACAAAATATACAAAGTGAAAAACTAATAAAAGACCGGCTAAAAATCAGAAGAAAGGAACAGAAAGTATGTATGATGATGTAAAAGTTGACAAAAATTTTAATAAAAAAAAAAAAATGTTAAGGTTAAAAAAAAACTTAAATGAATGGAATACAAGATACGAAATGAACAAATAAAAATAAATAAATAAATTATAATTAAACAAAAAAAAAAAGAAGAAAATATTTAATATCAAAGTTAACAACTTTAATGAAATGAAGTAAAAGTATAATAATAGATAGTTCTTGGGAAATCAATTAAAATTACTCAATTTAAATTTAGTAAACTAAAGAACCGTGTGACAGGAGACATTTGCCTTGAGGTAAATACAAAAACTTTTATCCTTTTAAGTTAATTTAGATCCATTAAAGAGCGAGCTTATGACAGATATTAGGAAATTGATCTGTAAATGTTAATTAGAAAATAAACATTAGGGAAGCTGACTATTGTTAAATAGGGGTAAAGTAGGAAATTGCAATTACAGAGTAAATTAAATTAAGCGTCTACCTTAATGGACAAACGGGTATAAATATCTGTGCTCGATTTATTGTCTTCAAAATGAACTGTAGGCAATAAACGATGTACAGACGTGTTTTTTTTTAGTATGTCCAGTCATAGGTGTTTACAACTTTAAATCAAAATGGATGAAAAGGAAAATAATATGGAAACCGGAGATAATAATGAAGAATATGAAGACGATAATATAGGTAATCAAACAAACATAGATGATTTAATTAAAACCAAACTTTTGAAAAGAGAATTAACTTTAACGCTGAGTCCTATTCAGTCTTGCATATCTGGAACAATAGACGGAGCAATGCATAAAGTCTCTAATGGAACATTATTAACAGCGATTCAAAAAAAAAACTGACGTGTCTAAACTGATAAACTGTTGTCAAAAAACTAAATTTTCATTTCTAATTACATGCAAAGATATTCTATCCAAAGAAAAGATAAAAACTCTTATCCCTGTCATTAGCGTTGAAGGGATCGACTTTAAATTTGATGAAGCAAAACCTCTAAACATTGAAGGTAGAAAAAACTACACTGATGTTATAATATATGGTTTGCCATATGAAATTGGGCCTTCAGCCGTTGAGAGAAAAATCGGTCAGTATGCAATCATACAATCAATGTTGTCCCCAGTCTTTAAACATTTTCCCACTGTCCAATCAGGTGTTAGAATAGTACGTTACAAAAAAATCAACTATGACATTCCAAAAAGGCTCTATATTAAAGGGCAACTCGTAACGGTAAAATACGAGGGTCAGCCTAAGAGTAAACAGTGTTTTACATGTGGAGGCTGGGGCCATGTGTGGCGTGACTGCGAATGCAACTCTTACAATGAAAACCAAAATTATGACGAAGGTAATGAGGGCAATGAAGGTGAGAAATGCTATACGTGTGGAGGGTACGACCATACCTCTGCCGATTGCCCTGATGGAGCGACACCGGCGTGGTCGAGGTCCGTAAACACAGAATACGGTAGCTATCAATTCGATAACAGACTAAGCGCGTCCTTTACTACCGAGCCGCGTCATGTTCTTTTAACACAAGAAGAATCGGCTGGTTTTGGAAATGAAACTGATACACAGGAACTGGAAACTGAAACACGGAGAGATACACAGGTAGATATCATTAACAATATTGAAAAGAAACAAGACAAGCAGGAAAATAAAACAAACATTGAATCTGAAAAACATGTAACGCAAGAAAATATACTTAAAACAAACGAGGAACCATTCACATTAGTTGAGCATAAAAAAAAAAAGAAAACAAAAAATGCTAAGCAAAGGGAAAGTCAGGTGGATATTTTAGATGACTTTAAAATACCTGCAGCAATAACTCCGATAAGAGAAAAAAAGGAACAAAATGAACAAAAACAAAAGGCCGTAAATAGAAAGAATCTTTTGACAGACAAAAGGATGGCAAAAAATCAGAGAGGAAGAGAAGTGAATCACAAAAACGGCGTGCTTCGACTGATGGGCATGAGAGGTCTGAAAAAAAAGAACAAATTTTAATTAATTTAAAAAAAACATACTTTTTAAGATATTACTATGGCTAACAAAATACTAATTTTTCTATTACTAACAATCACTATGCTGAACAGCAACTTGAGTATATTGTCACTAAATATACGAAAAGGTTTTAATACTAAAATTGTTGACTTGGTTAATATGTACAGTACTCAAGATGTACTATGCTTTCAAGAATGTGGTATTATTGATGATGAAAACATTAAATATTTGGAGAATAATAGTGAGTTTAATTTTTTATACTTACAAGGTGAACTGAGAACAAAAGGTGTTTGTACATTAGTAAATAAAAAATATGGAAATAAAAATTTTGTACAAATCCTAAATTATTTTATTGGGAGGATGTTACATATTAGTGTTATAAGTGGAACACATACTTTGCATATTATTAATATATATGCTCCAGTTGAGCACAATGAAAAGAAGATTTTTTATGAGGAGCTACTCAAATATGTTGAATATCTAAATCTTGATGACAAATATATTTTGTTAGGTGACTTTAACTTTGTTGATAACATTTTAGATACAAAAAATAGCAACGTCTATATACCAGAAAATATAAAGCTGTGTTTAAATAAAATTATTGAACGTTTAAATGTAGTAGATGCATATAGATTTAAGAATCCAAAAGGAAGAAGCTACACTTTTTCAAACACACAGGGTAGTTTTAGCAGATTGGATAGGGTTTATATAAATAAACAGTGGGGTTTTCGTATTAAAGATATCTGCCATATTCCGTATGATAAGTCAGATCACAAAGTTGTGAAGATTTATATAAAATTCCAAAAAGAAAAATGGGGTAAAAGCTATTGGAAATTCAACGAGAGTTTAGTTGATGACGAAAGGTATGTTGAACATATCAAATCCTTTTGGCTTAACTGGAAAGCTCAAAAAGCTAGTTATAGTTTTCATGATTGGTGGGAAAAAGGTAAAGAGAGTATTAAAAAATGACAATATCTTACAGCCAGCAAAAAGCACACGATAGAAAGAAAAAAATAAATGAATTATATGGTAAGCTAGAAGAAGAGGAAAATAGGGTAATATCAAACAAAGAAAGTATTGAAGACATAACTAATGAAATAAAGTCATTAGAAAATATCCACAAAAATGGTATACTTGTACGATCTAGGGAACAATTTTTTGAAGAAGATATAAGTAACTATGAAATTTTCAAAATGGCAGAAGAAAAAAGGGGAGTAGGTAAGGAAATAACAGAAGTCTATGACAGTACAGGTAATTAAGTCACACAAAAAGAAGACGTTATTGCAGCCATTCAAGATTTTTACCAAGGATTATATACATCACAAAATATAAGCGATGAGGTAATACAAGATTATCTTGATAGCAATAATTTAAAAAGGCTATCTGAGGAAGATCAAGATTATTTTAGTACTTTCATTACAGAAGATGAGTGTTTAAAAATAATAAATAGTTTTGATAGCAATAAGTCACCTGGGATTGACGGATTGGGGAAATCATTTTGTTTAAAATTTTGGGGTACTATTGGAGAAGATTTGGTGGAACTTTTAAACAATGTTTTTTTGCAAGGTGAGTTGAGCAATAGTATGAAACAAAGTATTATTACTCTTATCTATAAAAAGAAGGGAGACTTTAAAGACTTAAAACAGTGGCGTCCTATCAGTCTTCTATGTTTCGACTATAAAATAATAGCCAAATTTCTTACAAATATGTTGGCTAAAGTCATAAATAGTCTTCTGGACACAAATCAAAGAGGAGCAGGACCTGGTAAGTGCATTTTTGATAACTTGTATTCCATTGACGCATTAATTGAATATATGGAACTTAATAATATTTCAGGATATATGTATGCTCTAGATCAAGAAAAGGCATTCGATAGAGTAGAGCACAATTTTATTATTAAAGTGTCAAAACAATGAATTTTCCAGAGAGCTACATCAGATGGGTTGAGATTTTATATAAAAATATATATAATCAGGTACAAATAAATGGTAAGTTCACAGATAAGATTTCTATAGACAGATCAATAAGACAGGGATGTCCTTTGAGTATGTCCCTATACGCTTTATGTATAGAAACTTTAGCTAGCTCCATAAGACAAAACGTAAGTATAAAGGGAGTCTCTGTACCAAATCAAATTACCAATGCAAAACTTTTTCAGCATGCAGACGACTGCTCAATTATATTCTCAAGCATATATGACTACAATCTTATTATAGATGAATTCAGAAGATTTGGATCTGCATCAGGCTCAAAACTCAATGAAAATAAAACTGAAATATTGAAAATAGGAATCCCGGATGAAAACTTTTTTTCAGGTAGGTGCAAAAATAATAATGATTCAATTATGGATTTATTTAAAGACAAAATTAAGGTGCTAGGAATCTGGTTTGGTAAGGATAGAGTGGAAAATAATTGGAAAGCCAATAAAACAGCAGTAAGTCTTAAATATCAGAAGTGGAAAGACTTAAAATTAAGTTTCAAAAAAGTTTTAATTATCAACACATATTTTGTAAGTAGTTTTTTATTTTATGCACGAGTAGTACCTCCAAGTGAAGAAATAATTAATTTTGTGAATAAATTCATATTTCACTTCTTATGGAATGGTAAGTTTGAATATATAAAAAGGGATACACTCCGTGAACCTTTTGAAAAAGGTTGAATTAAAGTACCTGATATAAGTAAAAAAATAGAAGCAATGTTACTTCATAGAATAACAAGCGTGATGAAAGGAAATACATCAACATGGGTAAGTTTCTATATTTATTTTTTGGGAATTACAACAAGAGATGTCCTACCAGATTTAGCTGGAAATAACTATGTACATACAGTACAGGTAACGGGCATACACGAGAAAATAAAAAAAGTGTATTTAAGTAATAAGGAAAACTTGGTTCTAAAGGATAAATCGCTTAAGGAAATATATGAACAACTTATCGAAAATAAAAAGGTAAAACACACAGTGGAGGAAAGATACAATCATATGCAAGTAGATTTTGGTAAGATATGGATTTTTATAAATAGAATTAAATCCTCATATATTAAGGATTTCATATATTTAGTAGTACACAAAGGGTTAAAAAGTGGACAAAATTTGGAAAAACGAGGTATCAAAGTAAGTAAAAACTATTGTTTATATTGTGACTCATACCTGGAGGACCTGGCTCATTTGTTTCTAAAATGCAAAACCCTATGTGAGTTTAGAGAATTCGTTAAAAATATTATCATACAAGATACAAATATGCCTTTTCAGTTAAATTTGTCAGCATGTCTGTTATACGATACTGATTCTAGAATATATCCTTACATTTTTTCATATGAAAAGGCTATTTGGAGATTCAGGTACTTAAACAAGGAGAACATTACGAATAGTTTGAAAAGTTGTTTTACAACTGAATATAATTTTTTTATATTTAAGTCAGGAATATGATATGTGTTGAAAAATTGTGTATAACCCTTGTTGAACATTTGCAGCACATACCCTGGTGCCACTGATGTTGCAGCTTTTCAACAATGGCTTTTTGTACGCTAAATATAGCACTTGTGGATCTGCTAGTAATTAATATTGCAGAACAGTTTTATTTAATATTATGTGAATTATACTGTCTTAGTATAATTTTGTTATTATGATCAGCTGATTTTCAATAAAATAAAAAAGAGCACAATGATGACTTCCACCTGGCACTTTCCTAAGGTCAGTGATACCGGGTGGAAAAAAATCCTTATATGATAAATATTATGTTTTGTTTAAGTTTCTTTTTATTTAGTTTAAACTATCCATTGTTTGATTTATTGAGTTCATTAGATTTCTGATTTATTTATTTTTCTTTTTAAGTTACATTTGACTCTAACCTGATCTATATTCTGTGCGTATTATATCACAATCTTTTAATTCTCTTGTTTCTCGTCTTTATTAACAAATACTAACCGTACATCTGGTAACACGAATCACGACTGTGTTGTGAAGACTTGCGTGTGCAGCTTAAATATAATGCCACACGTGCCGCTGCACATGCAACTCTCCACTACAGGAATACAGAAAAAATATGTTAAATGTAATGTATATTGTGTGGTACAGTAAGGAAATCCGAGTGCTCAAAAGAAAGAAAAAAAAAAAAAAGATGTACAGATAGAGTTTGTTCCATTTTAAGGTGAGTAAATATTCCGGCATTTAAAAGTAAAGATTTTGTTTTAATTTTGTAATTAGTAAGTTAAATTTCATTTTTAAATTCTGAAATTGACATAGTAACTTTAGATTGTTTTTTAACTTCAAACTTAAATTTCGTTATTCATGATTGATTAGAAAAAACATTAGGAATATGATATAATAATAAAGATGTTTATAATTTTGCATAAACAAGAAATAAGATTTAAAAGTGTATTTCATGTTAATTTAGATAACAATTATTTATAAGAAAAGAAGCCCTATCAATAACGGAAAAGATGAAAATAAAAGTTACATTATAAACTCAAATACGCTGGTCAAAATTTGGTACGGGAATGAAGCGGGTTTGTTGTTATTTGTTTTAGGTTAATTATTTATAATTTGGGGTGATAAATATTTTATGAAAGGATATGGAGTAAACGAACATGAGACCATAAGTTTAATATTGTGTTTTGTTAATTTGAAATAATTTTATGTAAATAATTGAAAAAAAAAAAATAACTGTAGGCAATAAACGATGTACAGATAGAGTTTGTTCCATTTTAAGGTCCCAACATGCCGAGTCCGGGCGAGCTCAAGAAACACCTAAAATGAGCTACGCAAACTAAGAGATAGATTCCCTACACAGAAATAAGATCAGAAGTGAGCTAAGTTCCCGACATAAAGAAAGTAATATCGGTGTATTGGAGAAATGAACAACCCCAAAACACGGCATAATATTTTGGTGGAGTTAAATGGACTGATTGCGGTACCTGAAGAAGACGGACGTCGGCATGGTAACATCTAGAAGAGCTGATGGAGGACACCGAGCGGGACGAGACAGAAGAGAAAACATGGCCCAAGAACAAGGTAATGTACATTTTTATAATAATTTATTAACACCTCCTGTGTACAATGGGTCGGGTAATCCATTAAACTGGTTGCTATACTTTAGAAAATGGATCAAAATCAATAATATTTCAAATGAAAACGCGTGTCATTATTTACTTTTTTATTTGAAAGGATCCGCTAAAGTTTGGTTTGAGGAGTTACATGAAAACATCCAAGAAATACGGAAGCCCATATAGGACCTATCAATTTTTTTTTTGAATTCGTTATAACGAATTGTGGAATTTGTTATAACGAATTTAATTCGTTATAACAAATTTTTGAATTCGTTATAACAGATTTTTGAATTTGTTATAACAAATTTAATTCTTTATAACAAATTCAAGAATTCGTTTTAACAAATTTTAGAATTTGTTATAACGAATTTAATTCGTTATAACAAATTGTTGAGTTCGTTATAACGAATTTAATTCATTATAACAAATTGTTGAATTCGTTATAACAGATTTTAGAATTTGTTATAACAAATTAAATTTGTTATAACAAATTCTAGAATTCGTTATAATAAATTCTAGAATTCGATATAACAAATTAGAGAATTCGTTATAACAGATTGTTAAACTATGGCATGCCAAAGTCGCATAAAATCGGGAATTCTGACATAACGCATAGATACTGTTGTCTCGTTCGATTTTCTGGTTTCCTTGCTCAAATACCCCTTATATCAATCATGATCGGGATGAAAAGTCTCTTGAAAGCCCCTACTACAAGATATATTGTAACTTGCATTCGTTGAAAAACCATAATTCCGGCTGCATGAAACCTAGTTACTTGCTTAAAACCCTTAATTTCGAGTGGCATTGTTTTTCGACCCTGCAATTTCGTCGAGATGTTTCCTTATTTTAACCGTTCACGACAAGAGATAAAATATAGTGTCAAAACCATGAGATTAATTTTCTTGTAGAATTTCACTGTGTAAGCCAGTTAAATTTCTCAGTTTCATCCCACTGCGAGCTTGGGCCTAGTAAGATGAATGAATCGATTAGTAGGAACGTGTATTCCATTATCTAAATCAGTGTTAAAACACACCTTTTTAACTGACATTCAACGTTCGGCTTCACATTGCACTTAAGATATTCTAATGCAGTAAAAATTAAACAATTTAAATTTTAACAAATAAAATATTCTCAGTGATTCAGTTATTAGGTTATATGACATCAAATCCCCCAGATCATATTAGTGCATGGATGACTCCTGACTAAAACAGCTATTGGGTTTTTCAGGGCAAGAGCTCCAAATATTGCTCTTTAGCAACGACCGAGACTTTTAGCGATATAACGATCGGTAATTAAAATCCCAAATCCCAAATTTCGATCTCGAAAATTAGGGTTCTTGGCCAGAAATTTAGTATTTCGAAAGAAAAATCTAGTATTTTGACGAGAAACATTATATCCGGGCTGAGATGAGGTTCATACTTCCTGTAAGAGATCCTGAAAAATACTTATCTCCTATGCATTCTTCCTATCTACTGAAAAAAGTAAGATGAGAATTGTGAATCTTCAAAGCAATCTTATACTTAGGAAAAGGTCAGTGAAAAATTGCGGAGAATCTTTCGGTTTTCTGACACTGAAAAAAAGTAGTTTGAGAATTGCAGAGAATCTTTCAAGCAGTATATACTTGACGAGAGTTGACAGAGAATTGTGGAAAATCTCCAAGGCAGTATAATACATAAGAAAGTGTCAACGGAGAATCTCTTAGGGTGCCTCTCTTAGTGGTCAAATACTTTAGAAAAAGTTTGCGGTGAATTGCTGTGAATCTCAAAAACAGTGTCTTATACGTGGGAAAAGGGCATCAGAGAATTACGGAGAATCTTTTAAGCAGTCTATTAGTAAAAAAAGTCCGCAGAGAATTGCTGAGAATCTCCCAAGCAGTCTTATGCTTCGGAAAAAGTCCGGCGAAGAATTGCGGAGAATCTGTAAGTCATCTAATACTAAACAAAAGGCGGAGAATATCATAAGTATTCCAATACTTATGAATAGGGTCAGTTGAATTGCGTAATATCTACCAAGCAGTCTAATATCTAGGAAAAAATCAGTGTGGAATTGCGGAGAATCTAACAAGCAATCTAATATTTAGGAAAAAAATCAATTGGAGAATTGTGTAAAATCTACCAAGCAGTCTCATACTCAGGAAAAAGTCAGCAGAGAATTACGGAGAATATCCCAAACAGTCTAATACTTATGATAAAGAATGCTTAAATATAAGAAAAAAGGCAGGGTAATTTAACAGAATGGATTTGATTAAATTCAGGGAAAGGGGTATGGTTATATTCAAGGAAAATATTAGAATTTAAATGATGTAAAGGGTTATATTATATATCGAAATGCGCATATGCAGAAAGTAAATTCACAGTGACTTCGGTATTTAGTTATTAAGGAAAAGGGCTAGGGTTGCTGTCAGAATAAGGGTTAGGGTTATAGTGAGGGAAAGGGTTATATTAAGGAAAATGGTTGAGGTTATGTTCAGGGAAGGAGTTTGGGATAATTATTAACGGAAAGTTAATGGTTATAGTCAGGGAGGGAAATAGTTACAGTTATATACATCGGCAAACGCCTACCGAAGCAAGAACGAGGAAAAGGGATATTCTAAATTTATAAATAAAAAATCACGGCAATTCACAGCAACACGAATTGAGACAGTATGACAAAGAGATAACAAACAAACAAAAATGATAAAAAACGCCACAAAACTAAATCAATAGCAGTGTGAACCCCTATTAAAACTGAGGTATCATCAGGTGCTCCGGAAGGGTAAGCATGATCTGCTCCACGCGTGCCACCCATCACAGTCCGAATTGTCACAGTCGGTGCTAGTCAGTCCGGTAACAAACTCTGGATCTACCCAAAGATATCTGTTCTCATTTATGAAACAGAAACATTGTAATGGTCTGTCAAATCGTGGTGACGACCGTAAAACTTCTGAAGTGATAACAGTGACTGAACATACCATTGATGTATAAGTTTTTGAGACAGTAATTTCGATCTGTTGCCAAAACCGCTGTACAAACTACAGACACGAAAATAGCGAATGAGTTGTGAAATGTACACGACATATGCCGGAGAAGTGGGAATATTACTGCTCAAAAACGGGAAGTTCACGATTGGAAAGTCGAAATCATCACGCTTGTCGTAAAGTTTTGATTTTGATTTTCACTTAATTGTCATACTTCGTTATTGAGAATTCTTTAAGTTTATCTCTGCCTGAAAAAAATCTTCTTAGTTTTAACTATAAATTTCATTTAAATGATAGAGTGCTCAAGACTTAATACTGGCAAAACATATTCGTTTGTTCTTCTTTGATGACTTAGTTTATTTCTTCGTTACGATATAGATGGAATACTGTTGAGCCTTGTGTATATGTAACAACGGCAGTAGAATACCGAAGGAACAAAGGGGTGAAATTCACAAAAATCGAAGTCCAAAGACAGGGCAAAAACGAGAACACAGAAAACAATGACGTTAGACACAAAAACAATGACGCCAGACAGACACAAAGCACAGAACCAGAAACCACAACATTCAGAACAAAGGCACTCACAGTGTGAACTCAAATGAAACTGAGAGTGACATCAGGTGCTCCGGAAGGGTAAGCATGTCGTGCTCTGTTAACAGCACCCGTCACACTGTGGGTGATTCAATCCAGGAAAATGTCAAAGTCGGTAGTCAAATCCGGGAAGACGTGAATCTAGCTGAAAATGTCCACTTTCATTTTGGATACTGACACGTCATATCTTTCAATGATGCTATGGTGACGGCCATAGAATTTCTTGAGGGATGAAATTGACAAAGGTTGAACAAATCCCTGACTAAGCAGCTTTTGGGACAGTGTTTTTGCTCTGTTCAAAAAATCACTGTACAAACTACAAGCTCGACAGTAACGAATCAACTGTGAAATGTACACTCCATAGGCTGGAGAGGTAGGTATATTGCTGCTAAGAAAGGGAAAGTTCACAATGGGGAAATTAAAATCATCACGCTTGTCATATAGCTTAGATTTCAAACGTCCA
>MJUU01006443.1:138711-170424 GCA_002080025.1 Modiolus philippinarum
AGTAAAGGAAAAGGTCAGCTAAAAGCGGCGCACAGTTTGTTCCCATAGGAATCCCTATTGTCTGTTGGAAAACACGACCTCCAAATTCGACAAAAATATTGTCGATCAAAAATTCTAACATTTTGATTACGTCAGTCTCGGTGTACTTCTTATTTGAATCGGTGTGGTTCTTAACAAAATATGTCTTGTCTTTCCCTATAACTAAATAGGTGTATCTGCGTTCTCCATTTTTTGTGCAGAAACATTGATGTATTAAATCTGCAATTACTGTTTTCAGTTTATTGTGTGGCAGGGTTGTATAAAGTGTAGAAAAGTCAAAAGTTTGAATGCTATGGCAATGGGTAAGACTGGCTGAGGAAAGCTGTTCAAGGAGATCTTTTGAATTTTTGAGAATCCACATTTGATTCACACCGCTTGTTGAGTAAGCTTTATTACAGTAATTTTTCAGAACGTCTCTGACTGCGGTCAACAAAGTAGTGAGGAGCTGTGAAAGAGGTTTAGTGGTGCATCTGGAAGACCCGGCAATGAATCTCTGTTTGTATGGATTCTTATGAAGTTTAGGTACCCAGTAGATGTAAGGGAGTTGATTGTTTTCATCATTAGCTTTCATGCCAAATGATGCTAACACTGAAGTGTGATTTTTTACAATCTCATCCCTCGATATTGTAGTAGGGGTATCAGTAGGGTTTCCAGATGAACTGTCGATGCCCATCTCCTTCACAAGACAGTCGAGATAGTGTTTCTTACACACAAATAGTATGTTGTTAGAAGCTTTGTCTGCAGGGACAATGACGTAATTTTCATGGAGGTTGGAAAGAGTTCTTTCTACAAGGGGATCTTCAAATATACTGGGATTTCTGGATTTCATAGCTGTTTTTAGGCGCCGGATGCGATTTAGAATTAATGACTTTATGGACCTGATCAAGTCAAGTCTAAGAAACATCAAGTCTAAGAAATATTTCAGGAAATGGTTAGGGTTATAATCAGTGAAAGGGTAAGGGTTATATTTAGGGAAATGGTTAGGGTTAATAAGTCAGGGAAAGGGTTAGAGTTATATTTAGGGAAAAGGGTTAGAGTTATAGTCAGGGAAAGGGTTTGAGTGATATTTAGGGAAATGGTTAGGATTATAGTCAGTGATAGGGTTAGAGTTAAATTTGGGAAAGGGTTAGGATTATATTCATGGAAAGGGTCAGAGTTATAGGCATGGAAAGGGTTAGAATTAAAGTCAGGGGTATGGTTAGGATAATAGGCATGAAAAGAATTTAGGTTAAAATTAACCTAATCCTAACCCTTAAGTGAAAGGACTATAGGGTTATATAAAAAGTAAGGGCAAGGATGATAGTAAGGGAAGGATTATGGTTAAATTTCCAAAGGCAGCGATAAATTAGAAATTCTTGGAGCCGCAAACGGCACAGGTCACAATCCTCCACCGCTGCCCATTTCTGGTCACTTCCTCGCCCAAGCCTTTAAAAACCGTCTTACTTTTGCATTTCAAGCAGTACACATTGCCATTTTATATAGATAAATGGTCGTTGAAGACCTTACGTACAATGAGTCTATCGCTAGTAGGCATAACCACTTTTTGCTCTCGCAGCGATCCATCCGAAGTCTGATCATCGGGAAATCAGACTGCGGCAAGACGACGCTTCTGAATAACCTCCTCCTGTGCGACGGATGGCTCAACTACGATCGACTTTACGTAAATGACTCCATCAGCCCATTTACCAGCTGCTGAGGCGGGCGCTTGGAAAAGGATTTTCGAAAGACGATATCCGCGACCTTCTTTCCATCAAGGGGCATTATCCGCATTCCTTGATCGACGTGGTTGACGTGATGAAGCCACCGCCCAAACCAAGTGGTATCGAGCCCTTCTTCGAACAGGTAAGGACCCTCGCGAACTCGACATCGACCCCTTTCGCAAGAATCTCATGGTCTTCGATGACTTGATGCTGAGCAAGCAGAGCAAGTGCGAAGATTACTGCGTGCGCGGTCGTCATAATAACGTGGATTGTTTCTACCTCTGCCAAAATTATTTCAAGCTCCGGGAGAATGCCAATTTCATCTTACTCTTTGAGCAGGATGCAAAGAATTGCAATCATATCCTGGACCATTGCAGCGATCTCAACCCGGCTCAGTTCGATACCCTATGCAACCGCTCTTTGGCAAAGCCCCACCGATTTATGACCATCAATCTCATGAGCCCAAAGACGGTTTGAAAGAATCGATGCAAAGAACGAATCGTTTGCAGAAATTTTTCCTAAAAAATTGACGGGCCTTGGATCGGGAATTCGAGAATGTTTCCAAATCTCGAGGACCAAACCCTGAATGTGAGCACCAGTGGAAGCGAGTACTTATCTACGGCATGGATCCAGAATATAGCTGCAGTAGATGCGGTGCCGAAAGGTACGCTCAGTACATTGATGATCAGGATTTCGAAGGAAGGCCCTATAATTCCCATTCCCGCCGGAAACCTCGGCCGCCGCCCGGACCCCAGTGCTGCATCAAGACCGTTCGCGGTCATCAATGTACGTACCCATCCATATCGCCAAGCGATAAATGCTACAGGCATTCGAAACTATTTCCTACGCGTTCGTTCCAACGCTTAGGGGCGTTCGAGATGCTATAAATAAAATGACGTTCATCAAGATCACCGATCCTAAGCAGCGTGAGGCGCTTGCTAGGGACCTGTAGGAGACCAAGCGTAGTATCCAGGTTAACGATATGCAGCGTCATCTGGATAAGATCGGACCCAGTGGCGACCTTTCCAAGATATTCAAGCCCGTGGTCGAGACGCAAAAGAAGACCGCTTCCCAGATATCAAAAATATCGATGATCCCAACTCGCCCTATAAGCCCCCGTGCCTGCACTTCCTCCTGCCCTCGAGGACGACGACGACCCATTACCCATCGAGCAAGCACTAACCTTGGTCCCCGAGCAACCCACTTTGTTCAGCTCAGTATGACTCCCAAACCAGATCATACATTTGGATTGCGAGTGGAGGACGGTGCCATCATGATCTGGAGTCTGTCCGTCACTTTCGACGGTGACGACATCTTCGTTATAGGGGTACCCCGACCTATGGGAACTCATGGTCACGAAGCATCCAGAACATTTCGAGGTTGACAACCTGAATACTTATGGCGATATCCTATGAGCATTGAGTGCTATGTACCATGGCAATTCTGCACTCTCCCAGACCCATAAGGCTAGCAAAAGCAAGAAATAGAAGGAGATCGTCTCATACCTCTATAAGCAAGATAAGTCTGGAAGTAGGGTGAGGACCGTCTTTCTTCCCAAGTGTGTCGACCAGTTGCTGGATCGTGTCGATCTTTGCGCCGCCGCATACCAGGCTTGGAATAATGGGGTGCGAAACGAAATCGTGGCAATCCTCGACGCCATGATGGAATCCAACCATATCAGCAGAGAGGAGTACGAGAGGCTGCATCGAAAGCTCCTTTAAATAAATTTACGATGCCTTTCGTATTGAATCACGGTTATCGCCGAAAATATGCAGTCGCAGGGAGGAGGGGGCGAGGACTACTCGATACCATCGCCAGTCTGGCCGCACAAGTATTGACCTCTTCCGCCGCGAAGACATTGGGAAGCAAGGCCGTGAGTGCCGCTTCCAATGCAGCCCTAAAAGGTTTGGAGAAAGGAGTGACGAAGGGCGTGGACAACGTCGTTCATCGAGTGAATCCACAAAAGGACGATCCCAGCACCACCCGCCGCCAAGACAAAGAGGACACCGCAGCAGCAGATGGTCCGCCTCAATAATCTCATCTCGGATGACGGCATCACAACCATCCACGACTTCATCCAGCGCTATAAATAAATATATATGATGGCTGATATGCTTAGTATCACCGAAATACTGACTTTCGACGAAAGTCGCTTGGATTATCAGGTTCACGAATACGAACCTCAAGCCGGGGCTTAGCTTAATAACACCGGTGCAAATAGATCCGCATCAATATCAAGACCCAGGATCTCTTCCTTCATCCAGCCGAGAGCTATCCCTTGGTCGAAGGCCGAATCCTGAAGAACGATGGGACCGCCTACGCTGACGCTTAGCTAGTATCGCTCGTCCATAACGGTGCCATGTATCTCTTTCGTAGCATCAGCTACCGACTCTCTGACCAGCAGATTGAGCACCTCAACGACGCCGGCATCGCCAACACCATCCTAGAGATGCTGACCTACTCCGACGACTACTCTAAATCGCAAAGCCTAAGCCAGGTATGGTTCAAGGATTCCACGGAAGAGGCTGAGACAGATAACGTTGAATTTCAGCACGCCACGGTAAATCATAGCCAAGCCAACCAGAAGGGGATCGTTCTTCTCCATTTCCCTCAAGCATGTCTTCGGGTTTGCCGATAATCATGATAAAATCGGCTATGGATTCAAGCATGAACTCTCCCTGGTGTGCAAATTCGGATGCCAATGCGGTACTGAGAGCTGCCTCCGTCATCGACGTGGCCAAAGTCGTCTTGAGTAAGGTCTTCTGGTTCGTTCCCCCACGTCACTCCTTCCGACGAAAAGAAGCTGCCGCTCTATAAGACCTTCCAGAGCAAGACCAAGATCGATTGCGGATTTCGCATGAGGCAGTGCAATTCCATCGCCGTGCCCCAGACTTCGAAATTTCGCTGGCGTCCAGCCGCTATAAAAGCGGGCCTGAGAAACCTCGATGGATCATCGTCGCCTTCCAGACGGATAGGAGCAACGATCAGACGCATAATGCCGCCGTCTTCGACCACTGCCGATTGAAAAATATCCACGTGACCCTCAATGCCGATCTCTACCCCGCCTTGGATTTCAATGCAGTCTTCACCCAATGCAGGGTCGCTACTCTAGGGTCTATGAGGAGGTGGCCGAATTCCATAAGAAATTCTATCGCATGGAAAGTCTGCTGAGCAATGGTGGTGTCAACCCCTCCGACTCCATCGATCTCTATCCCCTATTTGTCATCAACGTGAGTCATCAGTCCGAGCGATTGAAAGAGTCGACCGCGGATATCCAGATCCGAGCCGACTTCAAGCGCAAAGTCCCCGCCTATACAAAGCCTTCGCCCTTTTCATCTCCGATCGAATCCTCCAGTTCGAATCCGATGGCCAGAAGGTGCGCGTTGTCTTCTGATGAGGGTTATATAAATGGACGCTTCACTTTTGCGGAAAATCGGCACCAATACCGAACGCAAGCATGGGTCCTCCTTCATCGTCTCTTGCGGTGATAGCCAGATCTTGACCCGCTTCAACCCACCCTCCAGCTACGCGAAGAAAATCTTACGAGATATGGCCTTCGTGAATCTGGAGATGTACTACTCCATCCCCAATATCCATGCCGGAAATAATTCCTTCCGCTACTCCCAAGACGATTGCGCCCACTGGTTTTCCATCACCCTGAGCACCGGCTCCTACGGCATCGACGATATCAACGATGAGATCCAACGGCAAATGCGGCTCCGAAAACACAAAACAAAGATCCTTCTCGATGCCAATCGCGCGACTTTGAGAGCACACTTACCCTTGCCAAAAGCAAATAAGTAGATTTCGATGTGCCCAATAGCCTAAAAACGGTGCTTGGATTCGATCGCCGGACCTATATCTACGACCGGAGCACAAAAGAATACGTGGAGGGTGAGCAGATCGTCGATATACAGCATTAAAAGTATCCTCATGAATGGCGATATCATCCACGGCAGTTACGTCAACGGCACCCAGCAATCCACCATCTAAAGCTTTTTTCCCGGGGTCGATCCGGGGATGAAGATCATACGAACCCTCAAAAATCTGGTATAGTTACCGGTATCGGTAACCCTGAGGACCATCGACCGTATGCAAACCTACCTGGCCGATCAAGACGGTCGCCCCATCGATCTTCGAGGGAAGCATCTCACAATTCGCTTCCATCTGCATAAGTTATAAATAAATGGATCAAAAGTACGGCCTCAACCTGACGAAGGGTCAGGCAGAGAAGATCTAGCATGTGACGAAGACGGGATGCCCCGTAAGCGTTCGATTGCTGCATGCCAACCTAACTGGCGGGCATCAGATGCTCCTCACTTAACGGCAAATCCAGCCCATCACCAAGCTCTTGCAGAGTTGTAAGGGTGGTATAGTCTAGGAGATGAGCCCGAAGCAGTTGAGGCGAGGTGGATTTCTCCCCATGCTTGAATGTCTCGCCTCTGCTGCGCTACCTATGCTAGCCAAAACCGGGTTGGCAGATCGTATGAGAGGTACTGCTGGTTAGATTTCTTGCATAGCTAGAATCCGATGCTCCGAACGAAAGCTCATTGCAAGCGACCCTTTTCTTTGTTGAGCGTTGAGCAGGCCAATACCTTGGTGTTCTCCCCTTCTCGATTTTTCAGAATAAGAATTTTGCTTTTGCCAAATTTTCCTTCCACTTCTGCCGCTTCCAAGATCTTATAGATCAACCCTTTGGGCAAGTCCTTCCATTTAAGGGCTTTCTGATTTTGGTCCTGCACCTCCTGAAAGGCGTCTTCGCTGATGAAGTCGTCTTGGAAGTCTTCGACGAATCCATTGTGTACGAAAGTCATATTTCTTGCATTTACCCTTTGCTCAATAGGAATGCCGTTCGTTTGTAACTGGCCGTCGGGGTTGGGATCATATGCAAGATTTCTCCTTTAAAAGGGTAAGTGCGGCAGAATTGTCATTTTTCTACTACCCCTATTTTGGATCTATCATTCAGAATTCCAATAATCACCAATTATTTAGTCCGACGGCAACAAAACAACCTCCAATGTGGCTATTCACTGATAAAATTCTTTTGCCCCACCAATGATTTTCTCATATGGCAAGCACTTACCACTAACACAGGTTCACGTACAGAATCTAATATTTGATTATTTTTATCTGGTCTAATTGATATACTAGTATTTGTTTAGCATCCAAATTTTTCACAATTTCAAAAATATTTGAAATGCACATTTATAATTATTCAGAGGAAATTCAGATTTACTTAAATTGGTAGAAAAAATACGAATATCTCGATGTTAAAGAGGGTCTCCAAAAATACTGTGATAACTGCTTTTCAAGAAGCGAAGTAAGTGAAATGATGATTTCGAAACACTCCAAAGATCTACTTGACATCTTAATCTCTAGATCATTATCACACTGTAACAGCATTAACTTTCAACTTCTCCACACTTTACACCACCATTCCTTATGAACAACTAAAATCTTGGCTGAAAGGTTTAATTCATAGATGTTTCTCACGTAAGAACGGTGAACAAAGCTATAGGTACATTGTTGTGGGTAGAGAACAAGCCTACTTTGTGAAAAATGACTCCGAATCGGAGAAAAATATACAGAGGAAGAAGTGATTAAAATGTTAGAGTTGCTGATCGACAATGTATTTGTCCAGTTTGGAGGATTTGCTTTTCATCAGACTGTTGGAATTCCTATGGGTACAAACTGTGCACCTCTCCTAGCCGATCTGTTTCTCCACTCTTATAAGGCAGAATCCATCGAAGGGTTTATTCAAAATAAAGAAAAAAAACTGGCCCAATCCTTTAATTTTATCTTCCGTTATGTAGATGATATTTTGTTACTAAACAACCCTCGCTTTGGTTATTTTCTTCATCTGATCTATCCAAAAGATCTCGAAATTAGGGATACTACAGACACTGACTCATTGGCCTCATTCCTTGACTTCCAATCACTTTTCCAATAGTCAGTTTCCCTTTTCCTTTTAGCATCAGCCTAACAGCGCCTGCATACGGAGATTACATCTCCCAGTTCATTCGCTATTCAAGAGCTTGTGGTCGACACAGTGACTATCTTTATAGAACTCAAAAATAGACTACTTAAACAAGGGTATGTTACCCAAAATTTAAAGTCATCCCTCCAGGAATTTTACGGTCGACATCACCATCTTGTGGACCGCTATTAGATATCTGTTTCCCAGATGACAACAGATCTTTCCCTTTAAAAGCTTAATTGTTGTTTCCTCTACGGATTTCACCTTACTACCGGATTGACATGTTTAACACCTCGGATGTCTTATAAGAGGCAGGAGATGCTTACTCTACCGGTGCACCTGATCTCACTCATGGTTTTTTTTTGGGGGGGGGTCCGTGTTGTTCATCTTTGTGTTTGTGTCTTCATTTTTAATTTCTGTGCTGAACTCGTGTGGTGTCTCTGTTTCTTTGTTGTTTCCGATCTTGCCATTGTCCTTGGATTATTCGTTTTTGATTGACGGTTTTGTTCTCACTTACTCTAAGACTGCATAGAATTTTCCATAATTCTGCGCAAAATTTTTCGTAAGTATTTGACCTCTGAAAGATTCCATCAATTCTCCACTAACACAGACTTTTCCCTATAAGACTGCTTTGAAGATTTTCCGCAAATGTCCGCAAACCTTTTCTTAAGTATCAGACTACTGACAGATGACAGAATCTCCGCCATTCTTTCTCAAGTAGTAGAGTTAGCAATTCTTCGCAAACTTTTTCCTATTTAGAAGACTACTAAAAGAATCTCCGCAATTCTCCGCAAACTACTTCCTTAGTAGAAGACTACTGAAAGATTCTCCACAATTTTCATCAAACTTTTTCCTAAGTATTAGACTACTGAAAGATTTGCCACAATCTACACAAAGTTAAATTGCATGGGATTGTCTGCAATTCACCATAAAGCTTTTCCTAAGTATTCGACTACTGAAAGATTCTTCGCCATTCTCTACTGAGAAACCTTTGTATTAGACTGCATGGGAGATTTCCGCAATTCTTCGCAGAATTTCGTCCTACTATACCCAACTTGCCAAGAGATTCTCTTTGATTCTCTGCAGTAATACGCATTTTTACTCTTAAATTCTGCACTTGTCATTTTCATGATCTCTTACATGAAGGAATAGCCAGAAATGATGGGTATTTCGACAGAGAGAAACTCCATATCTCGATGAGACACCAGTTTTCACAATTTTTTGTGACTCTTGCTTGCCATAAATTACAACTTTATGAATTCGTAGTAACAGATTTTACAGTTTGATATCACAGATTTCAAAATTTGTTATAACGAATTCAGAAATTTGTGATTTCAGTTTTTTCAATCTGTTCTCACAATTTCAAAAATTCGTTCAAACAATTTTCTTTAGAATTTGTTATAACGGATTCTACAATTCGTTATAACGGATTCTCGAATTTGTTATAACAAATTCAAAAATTTGTTAAAACGAATTCAAAAATTTGTTATAACGAATTAAATTCGTTATAACAAATTCCAGAATTCGTTATAACGAATTCAAAAATATTTTTGATAGGTCCTATATGGGCTTCCGTAATGAAAGTACAGTTGATTTAGAAAATGAGTTTGTAGAACGATTTTCGAAAAATAAAGATGATATATAGTTAGGCATTAAGCAGACTAAAAATGAAAGAGCTTTAGAATTTTTAGATAGAGTAAGAAATTTTGCAAAAGAAGTGCCGTTACCTGAAAATTTTGAATTTTACTTTGCAAACGGGGGATTTTTACAAAAATTGAAAACAAGTATATTAATGTGTAATCCTAAAAATTTAAAAGAACTAAGAGAAGCTGCAGAAATTGCAGAAAGAATAGTGAAAGATAATGAATCTTGCATAAAATTGGAAGATGTAGAAAATCAAAATCTTTGTGAAGATAAATTAATCGAAATTAATGAGAAAATAACTTTGATTGAATCAAAAATGAAAGAAAGTGAAGGAAAACACGATCGTAGCAATACGCAATTTGCCAAAAATCAAAACAATTCATGCAAGTTTTGTGGTAACTGGTTTTGTTGCAAGAAAGAGTCGCGTAGAGCCAAAAAAAAGAATGTTTTAAATGCAGAAAGATAGGACATGGTGCAAAAGCATGCGTCGATATATTCAGGAGAAATGGCTCAAATGAACACGTAAGCAGAGATAATAGAGTAAATGTACATGTATATAGTATCTACAGTAGAGATAAAAGTAACTTGAACAGGAATAATAGAATAAATAGGAACTTAAATAGAAATAGTAGGAAAAATGAAAACTTGAATAAAGATGAAAGAATAAAATATAACTTGAACAGAGACAATGGAATAAAAAGTAGTAAGTTGAACAGAGGAAATAAATTAAACAGTAACTTGAACAAAGATTATAAAGTAAACTTAGATAAAAGGAGTAAAATTAATAGAAATGATAAAGTAAATGGAAATTTGTACACAAATAACGAAGTAAATAAAAACGTTGAAAGAAGTAATAGAATAAATTATAATTGGAATAGAGGCAATGGAGTGAATAGGAACATAAACAGAAATGATAGGACAATAAGAGAACAAAGTCAAAATATGCAAAAGAGAGTAACAGGAATCAAAAGGCCAGATAAAGAGAAAATTCAAATGCGTGTAAACCTTATGACAAATATGGAAGGAAATACAGTAAAAGTTAATATTCTACGGCATCAAATTAAAGGTCTAGTAGACACAGGTGCTGCAGTGTCATGCATTTCGGGATATTTATTTGACAAACTTGATAAGAATAAAGCAAAAGTTAAAATTTCAAAAGTTAACAGTATATATGGAGTAGGCGGTGAACAAATAAGAGTAAAAGGCCAAGTCAAACTTCCAATAAGATTTCATGACGGTACAACCATCTTCAATACTCCTTAATCTTAGGGAATGATTTCTTAGGAGATAAGAAAGCAGATATCAACTATGCTACAAAAACTCTTTATTTGCATGATGGACTAGCACAGGTAGCACTCATAAGCACAAGTCAAAATGAGGCTAGAATTTAGAAATATACTGAACTTCCGGCAAAGAAAATGTCTCTGATTACAGTCAAAATTCCAAAACAAATACTTTTAGAACCTAGTTCTGAGTTGATAGATAAATGTACGCTTGGAGCTGCTTGTCTAGTCACATGTATAAATAACAAGGCTGTAATGCAAGTAATAAATCCAAATGAAGAAAAGGTCATACTAAAGAGAAATGAAATTGTTGCCTTAATTTCTGAAATAGATTAAGATGCCGTTCAAGATTGGTCTGAAAACCTAAACGAAACTAAGATCCGTGTGAATAACATTGAAAAATCACGAAAAACTAAACAACAAGAATTGAACATAGATCTGTCAAAGTCAGACTTAACTGATGAACAGAAACAAAAATTAAGAAAAATTGTAAACAAAAGCAGAAGTGTTTTCGCGACAGATATATCGGAAATTGGTTGCACAAATGCCCATTTTCATGAAATTGAAACCGGAAATAGTCATCCAGTCACTTTGCCTCCACATAGAGCCGCTCCTCATATTAAAAAGGAAATTGAAAAGCAAATTGAAGAAATGTTAAAATACAAAATAATAGAACCTTCGAACTCTATTTGGCACAGCCCATTTGTTTAACAAAGAAACCTGATAATACAGGGCGTTTTTGCTGTGATTACAGAAAACTAAACTTACAAACAACCCCTTTAATTTTTCTAATCCCAAATTTAAATGATGTTTTTGACACTCTAGGTGAAATGAAACCGCAAATATTCACTTCAATAGATCTTTCTTCTTCCTTCTGGCAAATACCTTTGCACCCAATTTCAAAACACAAGGCTGCTTTTGTTACACATTCTGGAATCTATGAATGGAATAGAATGCCTTATGGACTTCGTAACAGCAGTATAGCATTCTCACAAGTGATGTCACAAGTTCTGAGAGGCTTACATTGGAAATCTGTTCTGGCTTATATTGACGACATCCTTATTTTCAGTAAAAATTTTGAAAAACACTTAAGTCACCTTGATGAAGTTTTTGCTAGGCTTAGAAAAGCTAATTTTACACTTAATCCCGAAAAGTGTTATTTCGCTGTGAAAGAAGTTAAAAATATCTAGGGCACATTTAATCCAAAAATGGTGTCAAGGTAGATAACTCTAAAATAGAAATTGTCAAAAACTACCAAATTCCTAAAAATCAGCGAGAAATTAGGGGATGCTTAGGCTTGTGTAATTACTATAGGAAAAATGTTAAAGACTATGCCAAATCGCAGTTCCTTTGAATAACTTGCTCCAAAAAGATAAAAACTTTATTTGGACAGAAGAATGTCAAGATGCCTTTGAAACCCTCAAAGATAAATTGACTTCTGTCCCAGTTTTAGCTTTCCCTGACATGTCTAAACCGTTTATATTGACATGTGACGCCTCGAGCTCAGCAATAGGTTACATTCTTGGTCAATTGGATGAAAATAACAAAGAAGGGGTGATTTCGTACAATGGTCGAGCGTTACGAAACAATGAGTTAAATTGGACTATCACAGAAAAAGAATGTTTAGCGGTTATAGAGGGTATTACTAAAAACAAAGGATACCTATCACACGCCAAATTCAAAGTTATTACAGGACATCAAGCTTTAGTTTGGCTACACAAATCAAAAGACACGAATTCAAGACTAGGCAGATGGGCTCTTGAACTTCAGAATTATAATTGTGAAATTGTATACAAAGAAGGTAAAAAAAACCAAAACGCCGATGCTTTGACTCGAATTGATTATAATTCTTTGAAAGCCATTGAAAATGAGATATACCCCAACTAACTGTTAACAATAGTGAAGTTGCAAGTAAAACAGAAATGACCTTCGAATATGTAAATGAAAAACAAAATAGTTGCAAATATTGAACAAAATGCTACAGATTTAGATGATGTGCCAAAAATTTATAAATTGCAAAGAGAATGTAACGAACTGGTAGACTAAATCAAATATCTAGAAACGGGCGAATTACCCGAGGATAACAAAAAGGCTAGATATATATTTTATGAACGAGACCATTACAGGTTAGGTCAATCTGGTGAATTGATTCACTTACATAGGTCTAGAACAAAAGGGGTACCAAAGGAAGAAAGCATGATAGAACAATTAGTTTTATCAAATAACTAAATACCGAAGTTACTGTGAATTTACTTTCTGCATATGCGCATTTCGACAAATTATGTCTCATCAGTGCAGATAAAATCTAAATGTTTACAAGATGCATTAATGGCATATCATGATCAAATGGGTCACCAGGGTGTAAAGCGAACATATGCTGCATTACATTTGAAGTTTTACTGGAATCGTATGATTACGTCACATCATGCAACAAATGTCAAAGGTCAAAACAACCAACACATCAGCGACCTGCACCGTTATTGCCACTCCCTAACGTAGAAACATTTGATAGGTGGCATATGGATATTTTGACATGCTTTCCAAAAACAAAAGAGGGTTACCAACACATACTTTTAGTTGTCGACAGCTTCTCCAGATGGTCAGAAGCATTTCCATTAAAAACTCAAGAGGCTACCGAAATCGCAGATATTTTATACAATGAAGTCTTTACTAGGTTTGGTGCCCCAAAATCTCTTATTAGTGACAGATGTCAAAATTTTGTTAGTAAACTTACACAAGCACTTTGTGAGTTATTTGAAGTTAAAAGGTATACAACAATTTCGTATCATCCCCAGACAAATTCAACCTGTGAAAGAATGAATCGTACAATTGCACAAATATTGCGCACAAAAATTGACAAAGATCAATCAAATTGGCACAAATTAATACCAAGTGTTATGATGGCATTACGAATGTCTACAAATACTGAGTCAACTGGTTATTCTCCATTTCATATGTTGTTCGGCAAGGAGATGAACTTACCCCTTGATATCTCAGTACAACCTGTTTAGGGTATGGGTAAAACTGCTAAAGCACATTGAAACTTTAATAGAAAGACTAAAAATTGAAAAGATATTGCAAAATCATCCGTAGAAAAATCACAAGATAAATCTAAAACTAGATATGATCAAAAAGCTGAAGCTCCAAAATTCAGAAATGGTGATTATATTTTATTACAATCTATGAAAGTTCCAAAAGGACTTTCGCCAAAACTACATCCAAAATGGGATGGACCTTTTTACATAATAAATGTTAGGCAAAATAATACTTGTAAACTGCGCAGATGTTCCGACCATAAAATTGTGAAATCCAGAATCCATACTAATCAGTTAAAACCATATCATGATCCAAGAAATCATAGAATACCACAAAGAGATCAAAATACGCAAGATAACATTGAGAACGATGAAAATAATGCTGAGCAAACTGATAATGATGAACAAAATCAAATGAATGATCAAAATGATGTACAGGCAATTACCTTGTTTTAACAGCCACAATTTTATTTCCCATTTTCTTTTAATTCAGTTATTTGGAATCTTTATTTAGCAGCCTCCTGTCTTATGTGGCCAAATTTCTCTCTTCCCCTGGGTGACCTCTTAAACCAGGTTTGACTGTAAATGAGCAAAATCAAAATGTTGAGCAAAATAAAAATGAGCAAAATGAGGATGAAAATGTATTTCAAGAAGAAAAATTAGTTGCAAAGAAAAAAATAAATGGCAAAAACCACTATAGAGTGAAGTGGGTTGGGAATAAAAAGACAACTTGGGAACCCGAAGATAATATTGGAGAAGGTCTTTTGGTGGAGTTTTAAACTTTACCAAAGCAGGAACAAAAAGAAAGAGACCAAACAGTTTATTTACAAAGCAAAACACAAAAGTAAACGAATAGGAAATAGAAAGCAAGTCTGTGTGAGACATGTAAATCAATAATGTGATAAGCTTTCTAAAGTGACCTTTTAACAACAACCACAAATAATATATTTACATGTACTTTTAGACCTTGAGACTGAATCTGCATGTCATGATCATAAGAATTTTAAGATTTCTAAAAATTAGTGCTTAGCTGCAGTCGACGGCAGTTACCGTGGTTAAGACTTGCCATTCATCTCAATTCCAAAATTCTAATAAAAAGACTTAAGAATATGAGCTTTATCATCGATTAACATGTACTCAAATCACAGACCAGGCATACAAATTGGCATTATTTAGCTATTTAAGAATAAATTAATAACATGATATGAAGTTAAAAGAACATATGGTCGTGATAATGAAAAACATACCAACATGATAAAAAACTCGGATTGAACAGAATAACAAGATAAAACAAATTTTCAAACGGGTAGAAAAAAAGTGAAAGATTAAATCAATAAATAAAAACACTTGTAAACACTCAATTAACAGTAAGTGCAAAATCTTAAAAAGAACATAAGATCAGAGATAAGTATTATAATTTAAGCAAATAAAACTTGGAAATGTATAATATAGAATATATGTATCAGTAAAAATAAAAACTCCTTCTTTTGGCAAGACGTTGTCACACAAGAGAATGGGAATAGCATAAAGCATGATACCGTTAAAAGTAAAAAAAAATATAGATATTTATTACAACTAACTAGTTAATTCACCCGCAAGACTGGGGAATTACGACAAACAGACATACGCAAATAACGGATAACTTTAGGCTACTGTGTTTGGACGCGGTTGCTGCCAGCACATTTAAATTTGTATAAATAAGTTTGACATTTTAATAAGACTTAAAAGAACTATGTGATATCTTTGATATTATAAATTGTTTTGAACACATAAATATCTTTCCTGGATAAATTTGACCTGTTTTGCAAGCTCATTTATATCAGGTTACATGTTTTATTGTTTAATGCAAACCTGAAAAACTCAGTATAAGAAAATTTAAAATATTTTAAAATGTTCGTAAGGCGATACGTCAAGGTTCACAACTGAGGCCATTGACCCCTAAAAGACTTGCAGTTTGAAATATCATAGTAATGAAAAGGTGTCGGTGAAAACAAAAATAAATACAAAATACAATGAAATTAATAAGTCTAATAAGAAATATTCCAACTAAATAGTTGATCAATGTGTATATATAATGTACTTATTGATGATGTAAGGCTCGTGAAATATATTCGAAAAACCATTAAATCCAAAACTACAGTGATACTGAACTGCATATCGTGGACTTTATCACTTGTTTACTCGATTCTTGTGTATATTTATATTCATATTTGTTTTTAAAATAATGAGGATGTATGAGGTCTGCAGATGTTAATGACACAACTATCTTAAGGTGGGCAGGTAATGTTACGCCTTCACGATGCAGAGATAAACCCATGCCTTGTGAAGTGTGTGACATGTAAAAGCCTGGTCGAAACTAGACTGTTTGTACTTGTCAGCATTCTGTCATAATTCTACAAATGATTGAGGAACAGCAACAAAATATAATTAGTTTATGTAAATATCTGATCATTGATGAAGGGTTTCAATTAAAGTCAAATAAACTGTTTCACGTCGCAACTCGATTCTTGAATTAGAACTTGCATGATAGTATTGTTTTTCTTGGTAAAAAAAAAAAGAATATCGTAAATATCATCTAAACAAAAACAAACACGAATAAAAAAGTAACACTGAAATATATGAAACCTGTATATTATATTGTTGCATATATTTGTGCATTAAATAACTGCTTCTTTTTCATTTCATATACCATGAATGATGGAGTACAAAAAGAGTATGAGACAACTTTGGTGAATAAAAGGACTCATAAAAACAGACACTATAGGATTAAACACTGTTTTTTTAGGAAATTATCTATGTATAAACTCCGGCAGCTCACTCATAAACTTAATAAAGTCCGAAGGACTTTATGTAAAGTTTGTGAGTGAGCTGTCGGAGTTTATACATACATAATTTCCTAGAAACTAATGTTTAATCCTTATAATTCTATCCATATATTCGTGTTTTGTTATGTTTTGCATTTCAACTGCAACGGAATACCCAGAGAGAGCTCCACAACCATTGTTGCGTTAAGCGTAGGAATACATAAAAAATAATCCGCCATGAGTTCTTATTCTTTTCATGTTAATTTGACGTTGATGTATATAAAAATAATCGTTTGACAATGAGTAACATAAATGTTTAAACAAGAAAATGTAACAACAATAACAATTTGAAATGTAACAATTCAACTTCCGGCGAAATCAATTGGCGGGACTTGAGAGATTGTTCACATTTGTGATCACTCATGAACATTATGTTTCGATCTGATAATCCAGCATCAGACATGGCTATAATTGAAGTTGATTTCAGTGAGTGTGCAGTATATCTAGGGGTTCCTGCATTTTTGCAAATGTCAGGCATAAATTGTACCATGTATTATAACGTTCTGGAAAGGGACTGCTGATTAGGACTTTAACGCATTGATTGAACAATGATTTGGCGTTAGGATCATATTTGGAAAGAAAGACCTTGATGGCTTTTATTGGGCAATTGTCCATGCCAGTCTCATATAGGCGTTTATCCTGGGTTTCCTCAGTTTTGGCATTAAGACCACCTTGATGATTTTTTGATGAGTTTCATGTGC
This sequence comes from Modiolus philippinarum, assembly GCA_002080025.1. Lineage (NCBI taxonomy): Eukaryota > Metazoa > Mollusca > Bivalvia > Mytilida > Modiolidae > Modiolus > Modiolus philippinarum. Next base: position 155,955 of record MJUU01006443.1, read on the forward strand.
AAGAACCAGGTACTCTTTATCATTTTCATCTTTTTCAAACTTGAGTGATGTGATCTGTAATTGTGGGTGGAACTCGCAACCGCGACTAGCAAAGTGAATTGCTAAGAGATAAAATACTCTAAATCTTAAGGCAACGGGGTTATTCAGATTCAGATATTAATTTATTTTAATGATGTCAGCCTCAGGAATTATGGGATGGTGTTTTGTTGGTCTTGACAACCCATTTCTCAAGTTAAATTTTAATTTGGCATTTAGCATTGCATTGGCGGTTTTAAATTCAGTATCTTTTACAATATCTATTTAGCATCCTATGTCCTTCAAATGACGATTGACAGCTGCGCGAACATTTTTAAGTGAGTTCTTGTGGTATTCAGCAGCCTGCTGTTCAGGCATAGATTGTGCTCTTTTGTTTAGGTGCTTCGGTTGAGCTTCAGCGTAGAATTTACGTAGATGATCATTCAACTCAGTCTTGGATATTGTGTTGAAGGATATGACATCACCCAAACGCTCCATACACCATGCTGAAAAGAAAAAACCAATTTTGAATGTGAGAATAAGATTCCACACTTTTTACATTTTGTTGCTTTGGTATACGTAGCAGGTCATATTTACCCTTTCGGGCACCTGAATTTACGCATTTCGATAATTTTTTTCTACATTATGTCTTTCGATTTTCTATTGAACAATGATTTATTGTATTTATTGCATAACATGTTGTTTTGGATTGTATCAGTTAATAACATAATATTTATTATTTATTTTTCATAGATGGCATCTCTGCAGGTTAGGTATATACGTATATTTCCACTCCTCTCAGGGCAACAGTCGTGTTTTGATTTTTTTATTTAATTTCAAGACTGATTGTTGCTTTGGTAGGTCTGGAGTATCTTCACTTATAGTCCATGAGTTATTTGTTCCCACATGGAAAGGATTATTACTCCCAAAAACATGTAGGAAGGATTTTTCATTCAGTCATCAGGAAGGATTATTTATTCACTCATAGGCAGAATTGTTCATTCAGTCACAGGAAGGATTATTCATTCACTCATAGGAAGATTTATTCATTCACTCATAGGAAGATTTATTCATTCACTCATAGGAAGAATTATTCATTCACTCATAGGAAGATTTATTCATTCACTCATCATGCTCACAGGAAGGATTATTCATTTTCACACATTATACTTGTAGGAAGGATTATTCATTTGTACATACAAAAAGTAGGAAAAAAATATTCATTTGTACACATTGAGGAGTATTCATTTGCACATCAGGAACGGATTTTTTTTTTAATTGGATGTACAGTTTATATTATCACAAGGTAAGAAAATTACTATTTTATCAGCTTATTAAAGCAAATATATGTGAAAGGCCAAAATAAAATTCCTTGTTTGATATGCTAATTAGCATTTTACTCTCATTGAAAGAGAAATGATTGTATTTTTTTTCACTTTAATTAGCTTTCCCCAATAGTAATGAACAAAAGTACATGTAGATATCGAGTTTTTTTATATAAAAAGATAGAAATATATCATTTCCCTTCTTTATTATTGAATGCAAAAAAAGATAGAAAATGGGATGGGAATAAGAACCAAGAAATTTTATTTTGGCCTTGCAGACTGGAACAAATATGTACCATTAAAACACTAGATCCCCATTTTGTGTTCTTTTTTGTGGCTTCACTATACTGATTTTGTTCAAGTAATAAGAGCCCTTGATCATCGAGGTGTCTAAATCTTGCTGGTTTATTGTTTTCTTGAACAGTATGAGCTGTTGGAGGTTGTGGCTCAGGGCTTTCAGACTGTGGAGTAACTATTGGAAGTATTGTTCCCATTTCAGGTATCTGTGGCTCTACATTTTCAGGCTGAGTCTGGGGAACAACAGTAGGGAGTTCAGGTTCATGAGACACTGTTGGAATTTCAGTGCCTGTGGTGCCTTGATTTTCTGTCTGATTTGGCTGTTGCTCAAATACAAGTTCGTCAAATCCCTCTATATCATTTTGCAATACCTCCAGCAAGCAAAAAATGTCATTTTCTTCTGTATCGAAGGGAAATTCTAGCTGAAAAGTCGCAATCGTGAACCGAGCAGACGAACCTTTCCACAATTTTTGAATTTTTGTCAAGGAAACGTTTGAAATCGCACCGTTTTTTAGTTTTATTGATACAGCGCATCTACGATAACAACGGCCGCCATGTTGTTTACATTGAATACTCCATTACCGGAAAAGTAGTCCGGCGAAAGGAAATATCGATTTATAAATTATTTTCAACAGGTAGCGTTATCCAATCAGATTACGAGATACTAGTAAATTATAGTAATAATAGAATTTTACTAGGATAACGCAGACAAAACACAAGACTACGACAATCCGCCGGACCCATTAGGACTGACAGAAAAGAAGAGGGATTTTGCTTTGCGACCCATAAGAACTAATCATTAGGACAAGAAAAAAATAAAAAATAAAAAATAAATAACAAAAAATAAAAAAAAATAACCGAATAGACTTTTCAGATATGATTTAACGAATACTTACAAAGAGGACTAGAATAATTCAAGGAAATCGATAAGACGAAAATCAGTTTTGATTGCAGGACTGACACTATAGAATGGATATATTCATCAGTGGATAAAGAAGATTCAAAGTGACGCTTACGATAAATAATAGAATAGTGACATTATAATTTTGTTCTATATTTATTGTGTATATATCTTAATTAATTTTTGGGGAAAAAAAATTTCGAAGCAGCGGGGTAATATAATGATGTAAAAGTTAGCAAAAATTTTAATAAAAAAAAAGAAAAGTTAAGGTTAAAAGAAACCTAAATGAATTTAATACAAAATAAGAAATGAACAAATAAAAATAAATAAATAAATTATAATTAAACAACAAAAAAAAAAAGAAGAAAATATTTAAAATCAAAGTTAACAATTTTAATGAAATGAAGTAAAAGTATAATAATAGATAATTCTTGGGAAATCAATTAAAATTACTCAATTTAAATTTAGTAAACTAAAGAACCGTGTGACAGGAGACATTTGCCTTGAGGTAAATACAAAAACTTTTATCCTTTTAAGTTAATTTAGATCCATTAAAGAACGAGCTTATGACAGATATAAGGAAATTTATCTGTAAATGTTAATTTAGGGAAGCTTACTATTGTTAAATAGGGGTTAAGCAGGAAATTGCAATTACAGAGTAAATTAAATTAAGCGTCTACCTTAATGGACATACGGGTATAAATATCTGTGCTCGATTTATTGTCTTCAAAATAAACTGTAGGCAATAAACGATGTACAGATAGAGTTTGTTTCATTTTAAGGTGGGTAAATATTCAAGCATTTAAAAGTACAGATTTTGTTTTAATTTTGTAATTAGTAAGTTAAATTTCATTTTTAAATTCTGAAATTGACATGGTAACTTACGATTGTTTTTAAACTTCAAACTTTAATTTCGTTATTCATGATTGATTAGAAAACAACATTAGGAATATGAATAAATAATAAAGATGTTTATAATTTTGCATAAACAAGAAATAAGATTTAAAAGTGTATTTCATGTTAATTTAGATAACAATTATTTATAAGAAAAGAAGCCCTATCAATAACGGAAAAGATGAAAATAAAAGTTACATTATAAATTTATTAGATAATTATTTAAACTCAAATACGCTGCTCAAAATTTGGTACGGGAATGAAGCGGGTTTGTTGTTATTTGTTTTAGGTTAATTATTTATAATTTGGGGTGATAAAGTTAATATTGTGTTTTGTTAATTTGAAATAATTTTATGTAAATAATTGAAAAAAAATGAACTGTAGGCAATAAACGGTGTACAGATAGAGTTTGTTCCATTTTAAGGTCCCAACATGCCGAGTCCGGGCGAGCTCAAGAAACACCCAAAATGAGCTAAGCAAACTAAGAGCTAGATTCCCTACACAGAAGTAAAATCAGAAGTGAGTTAAGTTCCCAACGTAAAGAAAGTAACATCGGTGTATTGGAGAAATGAACATGAGAAACTAACAACCCCAAAACACGGCATAATATATGACCGAAATTATCGGCCTAACTATGGGGCAACCAGATAAATTCTGTTACTCTTCAGTGATTCAAGTTTCTCTCGTTCTGGCAGGACAATCATTTTGGTTTCCCGTCCGGATGCCTCATAGTTGAAGCCATAAGGTCGAAAATATGGGCATATCTTTCTGTTTCTTTCTTTTGATTTTTAGGTGTTTTCTTTTTTTATTATTTTTTATAGTCTATATTCTGTGCTTACTATATTTTAATTATGGCCTTTTTTACGATTCTTATTTTGTTTATTGCATGTGAACTTTGGCCATTGCATAACATGTATCTTTATAACTTTTTTTTTATTCGGTTCTCGTCCGGTTGTTTTCTGCTGTAAGTCCGGAACTCGACCGGTTTACCCGTTATCTCTTCGGTAAAAGTTCGTTTCATCAATTTAATCTACCGTACATAAACGGATGCAAGACGGACAAGTAACGCATGAATAACGTATATACAACGCATGAAAACCGAACAAAACGTAAACCTACCGTACATTCATCGGAGTATTTGAGCGATATATGTCCTTTCCAAGTTTTGAACATATCCAAAATTTTTCACCGTGCAAAACGGACACCAACGTACTTGTACCTTATTTACTTGATAAAGAACGGACGACAAACGTATATGAACGGAGACAAACGGATATTATTTATCTTTATACGTTCGGCGTGCGTTTGGGTTATATGGTGTAGTGTAAGAGGGGCTATACTTATTTTATTTTTGAATTGATTAACCTCTCTTGTCCTATATAGCTGAAATATTGCTCATTAGACGTTACACTGAAACGTTAAATTCGATCAATCAATCAATCAATTTATTTTCATTGTGAATTCTTAAACTACATATTGTAGGTTACATTAGAACATATTATAGAGAAACCCTAATTGGGCATTAAAACGGCTTAAATGCAACCCATCCCATCCTTTAAGTGAGGACCTAACAGGGAGATACTAGTCAGTTTTATCAAATTTCTTAACTTTGGATATTATTATTTCTCAAATGCTCGATTTTCGGACCCGCATCGAAAAATTAAACGGTTTGGCTGGTACTCCCCTCGGATATGAATAGTGCCCCAGCAGTGGCATCGATCTAGCGGTAATAAAACAATAAATACCTAAATTGCATTAAATCTGAGTTCTTCATATGACAATTTTGACAATGTATGTTTCTTAAGGAACCAATCCTACTTACCTCAAATTTATTATAAAATATGTTTTTTAGCTCAGGTGTGAGCTTTTGTCATCACTTTGCGTCCGTCGTCCGTCCATCCGGCGTAAACTTTTCATTCAAAGATCTTCCCCTCTGAAACCACTGGGGCAATTGGAACCAAATTTGGTCAAAATAGTCCTTGGGTGGTCCCCTTTGAAAATTGTATCCGGCAGGTCCGTACCTCATCCAAGATGGCCACCAGCGGGAACATAATTTTAACAATCGACCCTATGGGAAAACACATTCAAGGATCTTCTTCTCAGAAACTATCAGCCCAATTATAACCAAACTTAGTCACAATGGTCCTTAGATGGTTCCTTCCAAAAAAGGTATCCGACATTTCATACCTCATCCAAGATGGCCGCCAACCAATATTTGACCCTATGTGAAAAGACATTCAAAGATCTTCTTCTCAGAAACTACTGGTATAATTAGAACCAAACTTAGTCACAATGGTCCTTAGATGGTTCCTACCAAAAAGGTATCCGATAGATCCGTACCTCATCCAAGATGGCCGCCAGTGGGGAACATCGTTTTAACATTGGACCCGATGGGAAAAGACATTCAAATATCTTCTTCTCAGAAACTACTAGTCCAATTTGAACCAGACTTAGTCATAATGGTCCTTGAATAGTTCCTTCCAAAAAGGTATCCGACAGATCCGTACATCATCCAAGATGGCCGCCAGCGGGGAACAAAGTTTTAACATTGGACCCTTGGGAAAAGACATTCAAAGATCTTCTCAGAAACTACTCGTCCTATTAGAACCAAACTTGGTCACAATGGTCTTTAGATGGTTCTTTCCAAAAAGGTATCCGACAGATCCGTACCTCATCCAAGATGGCCGCCAGCGGGGAACATAGTTTTTAACATTGGACCCTATTGGAAAAGACATTCAAAGATCTTCTCAGAAACTACTACTCCAATTAGAACCAAACTTAGTCACAATGGTCCTTGGATGGTTCCTACCAAAAATGGTATCCGACAGATCCGTAACTCATCAAAGATGGCCGCCAGTGGGAACATAGTTTTAACATTGAGCCCTATGGAAAATACATTTAACGATCTTCTTCTCAGAAACAACTAATCCAATTACAACCAAACTTAGTTTCATGTTCAGTGGTCCTTAGATGGTCCCTTCCAAAAAAAGTATCTTGCAGGTGCGTATCTCATCCAAGATGGCCGCCCGCGGGGAACATAGTTTTATCATTGGACCCTATGGAAAATACATTCAAAGATTTTCTTTTCATAAACTTCTAGTACAATTTACGCCAACTGAGCCATAATGATTCTTAGATGGTCCCATTCAAAAGAGACACCCGACAGGTCCGTACATCAACCAAGATGGCTGCCAGCGGGGAATTGGACCCTATGAATTTTAACGGGAACCCCTGTCCAATTTTTTATTTAAACCGGGTCTTATATGGGTTGTAAAAGACGGAGCTCACAGTTGCGATGAAAACCAGACCAGAAAACTGAAATTTTAGAAAACAAAAGTATTCTGCTAGACATTTAATTTGTGATTTCAGCACTATATATAAACTAGATTACAAGGAGAACCCCTGCCCAAAGTGTTCTGTTATGGATTGTAATGGATGGTGGAGCTTTCGGTTGCCATGGACACTAAACAAGAAAACTGAAATTTTAGAAAAAAAGGTATTCTGCTAAATTTTATGTTTTGTTATCAGATATATGTAAACACTAGTTAATATGGAGAACCCCTGCACAAATATTTTTTAAAAGGGGCTTGTAATGTTTTGATTTTGGCAATAATTATTACCTAAATTATAAGGAAAACCCCTGCCCAAATTATTTTTGAAAGGTGGTCTAGATAACACATTCAAATACATTTAAAGATCCTTTCTGAAACAACTTGTCCAATTAGAAAGCAATGGTACATTGATGGTACCATCCCATAAAGGTATCCGGGAGGATCACACCTCATCTAATATGGCAGCCAGCATTCAGATAGTTTATATTGGATTCCATTAAACAAATAAGGTCTCTGAAACCACTTATCCAATTAGAACTAAACTTGATCACAAAAGTCCCCTGGTGGCCCCTTCAAATTTGTGTTCGGTATGTCTTCATTCAATCCAAGGTGGCCTCTAATACGGAACATAATTTAACATTGGAACCTATAGAAAATGCCTTTTAACTACTTAAAATGTATGTCAGCCATGGTCCAGGTGAGCGATACAGGTTCTTGAAAGCCTCTTGTTTTTGCTAGAATAGGGGTATAAGTTTTCCCATTTTTCGCAATTTTTCACCAAACTTTACATAGAATACATGTAGAAATAATGAAAGGCAATATTCAGCTAAATAGAAATGAACCTATCCATTATTTTTTTTATATATTTTTGTAAATCGATAGTTAATGATACGATCTATTAATTTCAATGAAAAAAAATTTGAGTCGCCATGTGATAACGCAGGTATAGTACATAGTGTCCGGATTAAACATTATTTACAGGAAAGGGAGATAATTCTCAGTCAATTAGGCAAAATGTGACGTTTTATATCTGTCAGTCAATTATGACATCACAAAGGAAAAGATATTAAATCACTTTTCCGGCCTAAAAATCCCGTATTCAACTCTTTATTTCTCAAATTCGCGATTAATTAGAGCAGCGCAACAGTGTCTATCTACATTTAGTGCAAGACCAAAATTAAAACATAAAATAGCTGATAAGGCAGAAATAACGTGCACTGCATTAATATATACGACAGATAATCCAAAGTTGTATCTTATGTTATAAGTGAAGACATGTTACCTTTCACATGATTGATTTTGGGGCAGGAAGTATATGCTGTGCGTGGTTATGTTATACACATAACAGAAATCCTTTAAAACAATTTTCATTTTGTTTGTGGGTTATTAAAGATATAGAAACATACAGACACATCCCTAATGATTTGTAATAGAAAAGGGAGTTGTGTGTAAATTAAACACTAAAGTTGATTTTAGGCACACAACAGAAATTCCACTAAACAATGTTCATGTTGTGTATAATTTATGTTACAGAAGAAATAGAAACCATTTAGCGCGCTGCTAATGTTGCCCTATGTAGTAAAATCAAAAAGAAAATAGTAAACACTGAGGTTTATGCTATTCATAAAATAGAACTCCTGCCACATATGACGTGTATGTTCAAGAAACAGGAGAAACTTTTATATAATGCTATGATATTTGAAATAATAAGACCATGTAAATGTTATGGAAGACAGAAATCAAAACAAAGTAGAATATATGAGCATGATGACTTCAAACGATCCAATAGACTCCGAAAAAGACATAAATCTCTTGAATGATAACAAATGTCAATACTTTCAAGACAAGTGTATGAAATAATTAAAGCTATTCAAAACCTGTAGAATTGAATACCAAAAAGAATTGTTGACTGCATTTGTTTAAATAATAACAAAATGCCGAAGAAATTGTGACTTTTGTCTCTGCATATGCGCATATGCATATGCAACTTGTGTCTCTTCAGCGCAGATTAAACCAAAACTAATGGAAATCCATGAACTAAAATATGTGTAAAAGCTGAAAGAGAACAAATTACCAATGTGATCTAAATAGGAAAGCCAAAATAAGCTAAAGACAGCCACTCTAGAGGGAGATACTCCTTAGGTTTTTAAAAAATCTTCATAAATTTAGATATTGCAAGTTTTCAAATAAAATCGGTTTTAGGGCCAGCATCGAAGTACTGGTTACTGGGTTAGTGAATACGATGACGAGAAATTGCTTCTTGACTGAAGCAATATATTTTTTGCTATATACTAAGTGCACGTTTCTATCAATCGTTTATATTTACAGTCAGTATATTAGTCGATCTGCATGAGCTGGAAAATGAAGAAATGTATTTTTTTTATATCGGAATATAATCTAAATTGAGGAGGGCATTTAAGCAGGGTTGAAATTTGTTTAATCTATATTTTTTATTTAAATGATAAAAATATGTATGTATATGTTCATTTTTTCTCATTGTCAAGAATTGTAAGCTTCAAACGCAAAACTGGTATCTTCTTGCAAAGGCGAAGCGAATAAATGATAGAATGCAATTTTATACATATAATTGATATTACAGAAGCTAAAAGTTAAACGGTGGAAAGATTCAAAATTTTAAAATCTATATTATATAGAAGTACCAGGTACAGTCTCAGTGGTTCAAGGGTATAAATACTATCAGTTCTTTGTTTTAATCATGGTGTCAAACTGGTCTGCATTCCAATCCATCCTCGTCTTTATTCCTGGTATACCAAGTGCATCAGCATTCTTATACTGCTTATGATTTAGATACTCATCTCTGACCTTGTCCCATTTCCCCTCTCTCATTAGTTTAGCTGTTTTAGGTCCTTAATCTCCTCTGTAGACTGCATTGACAACCGCTGTTTTTACATTTGAAGGAAGATTTGCATATATCACTGCACCAATTTTATTTTTGGCTCGAGGCACGTAAATATTATCAACATCATACTGAAAATAACATAAAATGATAAATCTTATCAAATCAGAAATGTGTTGTAATTACCATATATCATAACCATGCGCATTACTACCTTCAGGTCTATCAGGCTAATGACTGTGGAAACTCAAAACCACATATCATAGTTTAGCTGAAATTACTGTCAATGATGACGCTAAAATACCAATTACATGAAATGCGATTAGGGGCAGAAAATGTTCGCATGAACTCATTTTTAATGTTTTGTTTTACCTTTGATATTATTTTAAACTCCCTTTCTTTACAGTTACTTGTGTTTTTATAGATTTTAGCATATATAATTTTTTTGTCTTTCGAATGTTTTGATTTTATCTGCATTAAAGAGATGTAAGTTGTCGAAAGGCATCACAGAAATAAAATTAACTGTTGAATTGGTATTTTTTTTAATTCAGTCTCATTACATTTTTCGACTTCAAGTTTTGCATACATTGTTGAAAAAACGGCAGTAGAATACCGAAGGAACAAAGGAGTGAAATTTACAAAAATCGAAGTCCAAAGACATGGCTAAAACGAGAACACAGGAAACAATGACGTTAGACACAAAAAACAATGACATTAGACAGATACAATGCACAGAAACAGAAATTACAACATTCAAAACAAAGGCACTCACAGTGTGAACTCCAGTGAAACTGAGAGTGACATCAGGTGCTCCGGAAGGTTAAGCATGTCCTGCTCTGTTAACAGCACCCGTCACACGGTAAGTGATGCATATATGATTTCGAAATATCTGTTAGGTAGCTGATTGGTTAATGTCATTTGCTAACCTTGAGACAAAACCAATTAAAAATCATGGTATATGTTACTTCTCTAACCCTCAAACAGTACCAAGTTAAATTTTGAAAGGCTTTTGTAATCATCAAGTATTCAAACATGGACAAGAACAGATCGGTACCACAAACATATCTAACGAAGACAAAACTAAAATATAACAAGACGACACAAAAAAAACTAAAGCACCCACAGTTAGGAGATTGCAGTTGATGTAGCTACTGTTATGATTGTTTTGCAAGTGAAGCGTCTTAAAAGTTTATGAAACTTCACAGCCTAGTCCAGATGATATAACTGCGGCATGATGCATTAATTTCTTTCGCATCTCCCAAGTTAATCAGTCGCTGAATCGGCAAACGAATCCCGAAGTAAAAAGGAGAGCAAAGTGGGAAATTCCAAAACCACAAATCCAAAAAACACAGCAATTCATATGAAGTACGAGAAAGCATGACATAGATAAAACGAACTAGATTTGCAATAGGCGATGTCACCCCAGACTACCAATTAGTTAATTCCATCCAATTTGCAGCCTAAAAAATTTGCTAGAAATAAATTTTCCTTGAAATCTGACAAATTTTTACGTATTTCGGCAGTCATCATAGAAATGGCGGCCAATTTTTTTCTCATAAATTCCTTTTTCTCTTCTGCTGAATATACTTACGAACCGGTGCTAGGGACCGTCTTGAACTTACTATGAGGTATGAGCAAAGCTCATTGTTGAAGGCCTCATGGTGACTTCAAGATTAAGAACAACAATAGAAGCCTTGTTCCTTTGCTTGTTTTTACCATGTATTTGTAGAGATTTTGTCTCATGTACATTTACTCCATATCCTTTAATTCACCATTTACAAAATATAAGCACATTTTGCACAGCAGATCCTGAGATATTGAATCCTCAATTTTTAAACATTGGCGGCGATCTTGGAAGTGGCAGCTATTTTGAAATTTTTAAACATACAGCATATAAATTCAGATGGTGTCCCAACTTTGTGCCAAGTTTGAGGTCATTTTATTGAGCCGTTTCAAAATAATCGCTCGGACAAAAATTTATTGGAAGATTTGCAATTGCAAGCAATAGTCGATGCCATCCCAGACGACCAATTCGATGATTCTATCTAATTAACATCCCCACAATCTACCCAGAAATCAATTTTCGTTGAAATCGGACAAAGTTGAGCTTTTCACGTATTTTGGCACCCATCTTGGAAATGGCAGCCATTTTGAAAATTTTCTTGATATAAATTCCGTTCTCTAATCATATTGTACATTTACACAAAATATGAACAGATTCTGTTAAAAAAAAAAAAAATTAAATGAGAAATTCAAACACATAGCATACGACTTCAGATGGTGGTCTAATTTAGTGCAAAGTTTGAAATCATATCACTCGGCCAATTCAAAATAATCAAAATAATCGCTCGGACAAGAATTATCTGAAGAATAAGTATAACAATTTAAAAGTCAATTGTTCAGAGAACAATTGCAAGGTCTTTCACCAGTTTTCAAGATGATTAAATGTTTTAGTTTGATTTTGTTGTCTATTTCAGTTCAAAATGTGGTGTAAACAAAAGTTCTGACCTTTCTTAGTCTTTTGCTCAACTGTTGCTAAGGACTTTTCGAAAAGTAAGCTTGTTGTTAAGGACATGAAAGTCACTTCCGGTTGATAATGTCATTTATTTCTTCTTTACAACATTACAAAACTTTTTGCATATGGTTGCTAAGGACTTTTATGGCAAGTAACGTTGTTGCTAAGGACCTTGACCTTTGACCTTGACCCCATTTTGTCAGCCATATTGAACTGAACATTTTATCTTCTTATAGTTTAATTGTATCGTTAATAGTTTTTGAGATATAAGCAAAAGACCCTAAAATCGGAGCTCGAAAAATGGTTTTGGCCTTAGGTCCAATTATTTTGGACCCAATGTGCCAAATGTAGATCTTAATAAGGCTAACATTTTCTCCAATACATTTAATCAGCTATCTATTACGGTTTCCGACTTTATCCACTAACAAGGTTCAAGGTCAAAGGTCAAGGTCACAATTCACCTTTGACCTTGACATTATTTGAAAGGTCAAGTCTTGTCATGAACAATGGTGCAGGTTTTAGGTCTCTTCAGCTTAGTGTTTAGGAGTGTTTAGTATTAACAGAAACTCAAATCTCTCAAAGGGCAATAACTCATATAAAGAGTCGTCGAACCTTTTCGGACCAAATGTAACAAAGTAAAGATGAACATTTTTGTCATTACATTTGACATTTATCTATTACGGTCTCTGAGTTTATCCGATAACAAGGTCAAAGGTCACGGTCAAAGGTCACCGATGACCTTCAACCTGGTACTCAAATTGAAGGTCTCTTCGCACTGATCATTTTAAATATATATGTTGACTATAATATCTGTAACGGTTTAAAAGTTATTCGCAGAAAAACAATTTACCGAAACGCGTCAAGGGTTATAACTCAAAAACGGTTCACCGCAGAGTTTTCCTTTTATGTATCAAATGTAGATCTCAATGAGAGGAGTCTTTTTGCAATATAATGTTTCAGAACTTTTTTACCGTTTAAGAGATATCGCGATAACAAAATTTCAAATGGCGGACGAAAAAAATTTTTGACCCCAGATTTGTAATCAGGACCATAAAAGCTACCTACAAACCAAATTTGGTTGAAATCCGATAACTTTGAGAAATTTGCATATTTAGGGGTCAAAAACGCGTAACCGGGGTCGCGACCCCAAATTTTTTCTTCATGATAAATCATCCTTAGGATGTATGCAACATTTTCCACATCTCAGATTTTTTTATATCGGTTACGGTTTCTGAGTCTATATGATAACAACGGTTTTCGGATTGGGGGAGATAACTCCGTTACTAAAAATAGCACAGTATGCTGCCCTCAGTTTTAAGGTCCCACACTGATGTCGATTTATCACACCAAGTATCGAAATGATATGTCGCGTAGTTTCGAAGCTTGAAAAAATAATAATCGGAAGAATTACAGTAAGGTCTTTCACTGTGTTGAAAGACGTTAATAATCAGAAGAAACGTAGAATAATAAAATGTCACCCGACTACGTATGGGGTGACATAATAAAGAAAAGCGAACAAGAAGCCACAAAACTACATCACTAGCAGTGTAAACCTCTACCAAAACTTGAATCATCAGGTGATCCGGATGGGTATATTAAACTGATTAATGCAGTTTCAAAACCGCTAAAATATAATTTTAATGGCTGGTTTATTAAATACTTTCTCAATTCCAGTTGCAATTAGAATTTCTGTCGATAGAAAGTCCAATTTCCTCATAATCAAGAGATCATTAATTTCCATGTCTGGCTTATCAAATACTTTTTCAAATTCCAGTTGCAATAAAATTTCTGCCGAAAGAAAGTCCAATTTCCTCATAATCAAAAGCTAAGCACATTTACATTGATCAATCCCCAATTAAAGAATTACCTTCAACTTATATACTAAAATGAACTCGAAATTAAAACAAAATACTGGAAAATCATCATCTGCATCAGAGAATGACTTATACCTCTACACTGATAGCTCTGCACGTCTAAAAATATTAATTTACGTAAGGTGATATGATTTCGACTTTCAATACTGAAATTCACGTTTTAGAGCAGTATTATTCCCACATGCCAAGCACATGCAGTCTTTTTTTCATAACTCATCTGCTATTGTCGTGTCTATAGTTTGTACAGCAGCGTTATTTCTGTCTAATAAGCGTTGCATTATTGCAATGACTGTCATTATGTCTTGACAAACACCGTGTAAACAACCGGAATTTTCAGTGGCAATTACTCCTATGGATGATACGTGATGATATTTTAAGCTTTTAGAGGGGTTCAATGCTAGTTTTATTGTGTTCTTGTTTATTTTTGATTTTTTGTTGTTGTTGTTTTTTTTGGTGGGGG
>MJUU01006443.1:170641-181285 GCA_002080025.1 Modiolus philippinarum
ACACAAACACCCACCCCAATACATATTTTTCTTTCTCTCTCAATTATTTTTTGATAGTACAAAAAAAAATCATTTTTAAATATAATACAAGTAAAACAAGTATTGGCAATTTTATTCCCGAAAACTCTAAGAAATATGATTTCTAGACGTCAGTTGACGCCATTTATTTTTGAAATCTGTTTTGCAAGAATGTAATTTGATGTGTATGGATTAATGATCAAAATGAATAGTTAATTAATCTTGGAAGTATGGCAGACAATAGTAGGATGTTAAAGGTAAAACAAAATGCTTAGATTCTAAGTTTGGATTTACGTATTACACAAAGCTAATTCTTATTTTAAAAGCTTAAGCTGGAGATTGACATGCCCCCTTGCAAGGTTTCGATTGAAGTGCGGTTTTTTAGTACTGATGTTTGTGTCTGTGCGGCACAAATGATATATATATATATATTTCAATGGTGTAGCCTGTCAAAATAAAAAAAAATGTATCTATATGATGCACGATTATTATCTATTCCTTACACGGATAGTTATTTTTGGTACACAACGAGACTTTGAAGCTGGAGTTAGATATGGACTTGCTGAATCGCTTTTACAGGAATTTCGAGCGCCAAGTAATAACACATCACACGTGATGTGCTATTATTTTTTCGACGTTTTTATTTTAAAATCTCGTTGGTCGTGATTAATGTTACCTTGCAACGGTGTTGTTATTTGAAACAAAAACAGCAGTTCGGCACTAAATATTATGAAAATCATAAGAGAAATAGCTTTAACAACTCGAAAGAATTGTATATCGCTGGATAGCAACTCTCGTTATGTAATTTCAATTATAATAAACTCGCCACAGGCACGTTTATTATATTTTGAAATTACATAACTCTAGTTGATATCCATCGATATACAATTCTTTCTCGTTATGACAACTATAATTATTTTCATACAAATGCATATTACTTAAAAATCAATATCAAAAATATATACGAATGTTTTACAAAATATAAAGAAAAACCTTCAACCAAACGAAAGGTAGGCGGTCTTGGCCGGACAAACTGTGTACCCTTATAAGATAAAATTGCTAAAAGACGAACTTGTATTTTTCGGAAAAATTAATCAAAATCAATACCAAATGACGCATCTTTAATACATGTACAGACAATCTGCAAAAAACAGCTCCTACCATAAAACATTGTACGCGTTGCACCGCCAAACTGTTGACTTTGTATGTCAAATTCATTAAAAACAATGACGAAGTTCAACAATGTATATTTTTTTCTGTCGAAAAACTGTACCAAAATCATAATCAATAACAAAAACCACATCTTCAGTATATTTAGATATGATCTGCAATATGAAAATTTCATACCGTAAAAATTGTAAGAGGTCTTGGCCGGACAAAGTACG
The DNA here is from genome assembly GCA_002080025.1 of Modiolus philippinarum. Taxonomy (NCBI): domain Eukaryota; kingdom Metazoa; phylum Mollusca; class Bivalvia; order Mytilida; family Modiolidae; genus Modiolus; species Modiolus philippinarum. Next base: position 172,045 of record MJUU01006443.1, read on the forward strand.
AACCCTCTATGATAAAATCGCAAAAATAAACTGGAGGCTCACATGAGCCTGTATCGCTCACCTGGTGACTGGTTTTATTCATTGTCACCAATAGACCACCCATTCATACTATAAAATCAGTTCAGCAGATGTTACATATTCATTCTTGGATGAGGTACAAACTAAAAATCACAAACTTTGGACGTGATCACCCAAAGACAATTGTAACCAAGTTTGGTTCCAATTGGCTCAGTAAGTTCAGAGAAGACATTTGAATGCATTTCCCGTAGAATTCCTCTGTTAAACTATGTTCCACGCTGGCGGCCATCTGAACGTAAAAATCACAAACTTTAAAGGGGACCACCCAAGGACTATTGTGACCAAGTTTTGTTCAATTTGGCTTGGTAGTTTCTGAGGAGAAGATCTTTGGATGCATTTCCCATAGGGTCCCTATGATAAACTATGTTCCCTGCTGGCGGCCATCTTGAATGAGGTATGAACATTAAAATCACAAACTTTGAAGGAAAACATTGAAAGACTATTGTAACCAAGTTTGGTTCCGATTGGCTCAGTAGGTTCAGAGGAGAAGACATTTGAATGCATTTCCCATAGAGTCCCTATGTTAAACTGTGCTACCCGCTGCAGCCATCTTGGATAAGGTACAAACGTAAAAATTACAAACTTTAAAGGGGACCACCCAAGGACTACTGTGACAAAATTTGGTCTCCATTGGCTCAGTAGTTTCAGAGGAGAAAATCTTTGAATGCATTTCCCATAGGGTCCTATGTTAAACTATCTTCCCCCGCTGGCGGCCATCTTGGATGAGATGCGAACCTACTGGACATATGAAGAAATTGTAGTTCTGGAAAACCTCAACACTTTTGCAATTCACATTTAACCTTTATCTCAAACAGTTTTTGAAATAAAAGTAAAAACGTTAAAAAAATTGTGAAAATTCAAAGAAAAAGCGGCAATAACTCCTATGTGGGTTGTCAGATTTTCTTCAAAGTTGCAGGACATGTGGATCTTACTATGTTGACCATATTTGTTGTAAACACTTCACTTCGATCTTCTACCATTTTCAATATATAAGACTAAAAGTAACGAGAAACTAAAAATTTTACGGAAAAGGGGCAATAACTCCAAGACTGGTAAACGGATATTCTCCAAAATTGCAGGGCAGGTAGATCTCATCATGTTGATCATTTTATTACATGTCAGAATTTTGATATCTGTAATGGTTTTTGAGTAATTTGCAAAAAACAGCAATTTACCCCCTATGTTCTATTTTTAGTAACAGCGGCCATGTTGTTTTGTCTACGAACATAAAAATCATAAACTTGAAAGAACATACCCTGGTAATGCTTCAGGTCAAGTTTGTTAAGTATGGGCCCAGTAGTTTCAGAGGAGAACATCTTTGAATAAAAGTTAACGGACGGACGGACGACGGACGACGGACGAACGCCAAGTGATGGCAAAAGCTCACATGGCCTTTGGCCAGGTGAGCTAAAAAAGACGCCGAAATCAACATCAATTGCATGAGGCACATCTTTAACTGACAAAGCCTTTCACCATAAAGTATAACCTTTTCAGACTTTTTTGTGAGTTTTTTTTCACTCATGTTCCAAACATTTTAGAAGGATCCAGAGTAGATATTTAAAAGTAGTTTAAAACGATGTTTACGGAGAAGTCGCCACAAAAAAACTTCAGATTCGCGCTGTTTTACTTTTTTTCGTCTTTAAAATTTGATGATATATACAGCTAGCTAACCAGATATTTCTCAGCCTTCTGATATCATATTCAAACATGCAAATCAATCTCAAACCAAGCATGTTCATGCAAATTTCAATTTTGCATATTCATTTTTTTCGGTTTTGAAACGAGTTTATTGATAAATTCCTTGTGACTTTTAATCACATCTCTAAGAATTATTGTTCCAAAAACGGTGTCCTGCACCTTCTTTTTGCTCGTATTTAAGAAACATTCGTCTATAAGTACTAATATATATTGATATAATGACATTTGGTTTTGCGGCTAGTGTGTTTGTGCATGTGGTAGAAATACTTCAATACAAGCTGCAAATGAAAGATGAAATTTATCATTTTCATGTTTTGTTTTTCTCCATTTCTGTTGGTCAATCTTTTTAATCCTTTTTTTGTAATGTGATTTCATTTCCACCAAACATCATTTATACCAGTAAATAAATTTAAGTAAAAAAAAACTGCCTGTACCAGTGAAGACTACCCTTTTTGTCATTTTTGTATTTTTTTATAACTTGTCATTGCTAAAATTTTTCCATGATATGATACCTATATTTAAGACGGTTTTATTTGTACCATGTTATGTAAAGTAAGTCTTTTTTGAATAACTATATAACTGTTTGTGAAGCATTTTTATGCGAGAGAACAGAAATACCTGACTTCCACCAGAAAAAAAAATCAAACATTGTTTTTACCATGTTTTTGTAGAGACTTTGTTTCATGTGTATTTACTCAATATCCTTTCATTCACCATTTACGACTGGAGTTTGTCTCTTTTGCAGTGTGGAGTCCGTAAAGATTCCCCTTGCAAGAGATGTATGCTCTCTATATATATCAGTTATGGTGTACTTGTTCGTGAGAGAATTTCTCATATGGATATACTATCATACTTTCAAGTTTTGGTATTTTGTTGTAATTTGGAAATGTAATTCTGGACACCTGTTCAAAATGCCCACATCTCACTATTTTATAATGCAAGATTTTCTTGCAATTGACTTGATGAGTGTTCTGTGTTTGTCTATATGTTGTGATCGTCCAATAGCTTGGGACACTAGTGCTTTTGTCGGGCAACGGATGACAGTGATTGTAAGAGCACTTTGCCAGTTTAATTAATGTTTGTTGACAATCCTGAATCCATGACCAGAAAAGACATAGATGTAGCGTTGTTCGACAATTAGCAAAGAATTCCGCTGAGACCGTTGCTAGGGGCTGTCTTGAACCTGACTATGAGGCATATGAGCAAAGCTCATTGTTGAAGGCCTCATGGTGACTTCAAGATGAAGAACAACAATAAAAGCCTTGTTCCTTTGCTTGTTTTTACGATGTATTTGTAGAGACTTTGTCTCATGTGCATTTACTCCATATTCTTTCATTCACCATGCACAATTAACTACATTCTATAATACACTAAAATAAATGTTTTCAGGCATTAGTGTACAAGAAACGGGTATGCTTACATTAAAAAGTCTTCTTGCTTGGGTCTTTGTAATGCTCTGCTTGCCTTGCCTAACTTTATTGAAATCAACCTCAGGAAGAACTTTTTGGAAAGTTCTTTTAGCATCAGGTCTTCTGAGATTAAATCCTATTCCTTCAAAAAAAAATACCGTACAGATACAAATGTAGTATTGATTATGGTAAAAAATGTTTTTTAATTTTTGTGTGATAATTATTCACACATGTACTATGATAAAGTAGTATGCTGTGATAAATTTCGGTACTATACACAAAACGATAAAACTATTTCTTTTTTGTTAGTTTGCTTCTGCTTGCTAATCTCAGCTTTTGAAAACCAGAGGATCCCAGGAGCTTGTATCGCTCACCTGGCTTTCAGTTGCCACAATCAAGCTAACATGCAAGTTATACAGTTGAACTTCATTCCCTAAAACTTTAGCTTTTTTGATAAAAACGTTCTTGCTTACGACCACTTTCGACACAAGTTTTGAAGTTGAGACATCATTTTGTAAATGGCAGTCAAAGACAGTTTTCAACACCATAGTTTTAAGTTACGACATCAATATCTATTTGAAAACCAAATTTCATTGAAATCAGACTATGTTGAACATTGTTGAATTTTCCCATCTTTTTTGTGGCCATTTTGAAAATGGTGCTCAACAAACAATTTTCAATTCCGGTTTTGAAGTCATCAATATCTATTTGGAAACCAAATTTCATTGAAACAGACAATGTTGAATTTTCCCAAATTTATGGCAGCCATTTTGAAAATGGCAGTCAACAAACAATTTTCAACAACAGTTTTGAAGTCGCAACATCAATATCCACTTGGCAACCAAATTTCAATGGATACGGACAATGATGAATTTTCCCACCTTTTTGGCAGCCATTCTGAAAATGCGAACCAATTTTAACATCAGTTTTGAAGTTGTGACATAAATAACTATTTGGAAACCAAGTTTCATTGAAATCGGACAATGCTGGATTTTCCCGCCTTTTTTGGCGGTCATTTTGAAAATGACAGTAAACGAACATTTTTCAAATCAGGTGTCGAAGTCGCAACATCAATATCTATTTTGAAACCAAGATTCATTGAAATCGGACAATAATGAATTTTCCCACCTTTTTGGCAGCATTTTTGAAAATGACGGTAAACGAACACTTTTCAACACCGGTTTTTGAAGTCGCAACATCAATATCTATTTGGAAACCAACTTTCATTGAAATCGGACAATGTTGAATTTTCCCGCCTTTTTTGGCGGCCATTTTTAAAATGGCGGTCAACGAACAATTTTTAATGTCGGTTTTGAAGTTGCAACATCAATTCCTATTTGAAAACCAAATTTCATTGAAATCCCGCCTTTTTTGGTGGCCATTTTGAAAAAGGCGGTCAACGAACACTTTTCAAAACCGGTTTTGAAGTCGCTACATCAATATCTATTTGGAAACCAAATTTCATTGAAACCGAACAATTTTGAATTTTCCCGCCTTTTTTGGCAGCCATTTTGAAAATGGTGGTCAACAAACAATTTTAAACACCAATTTTGAAATCCACACAGCATGGCAAACATTTTTTACACTTAACCTTCATCTTCTATAGTTTTGGAAATAAAAGACGAAAAATATGAACATTTTCAAAATTCCGTAAAAAGGGCAATAACCCCTACAAGGGTTTTTGGATTTTCTTCAAAATTTCAGGGTTTGTAGATCTTGATATGCTGAACCTTTTTGCAATATACACTTGACCTCTGTCTGTTACACTTTTTGAAATAAAAAATCAGAAATGTACAAATTTTGAAAATTCTACGGAAAAGGGACAATAACTCAAAGACGGGTTTTCGGGATCTTCATCAAAATTGCAGGGCAGGTAGATCTTGCTATGCTGATTACTTTTACACCTGTCAGATTTTTGATATCTGTAACGGTTTTCGAGTTATTTGCCAAAAACTTGAATTTACCCCTATGTTCAATTTTTAGCAATTGCAGCCATGTTGTTTGACCAGCCGACTAATCGAACATAATGTTAAGAAGCCATACCCTGGTGATGATTCAAGTGAAATTTAGTTACATTTGCCCCAGTGGTTTCAGAGAAGAAGATTTTTGAAATTGATGACGGACAGACGGACAACGGACGCATAGTGATGGCAAAAGCTCACCCTGGCATAGCCAGGTGAGCTAACAACGTAAAATAAATTTCCAAATGAATACCGAAGCAAGAGCAAAAAATCGTATATCCAGAATGCATGTCAATATTTCATATTTTTTTATATATCTGAGTCATCTAATGTCATAAAAATCTGACATAAACAAAAAAACCCTATATTAAAAAAATTTGACTTATATTATTTTGACATATTATACACTTTTATAATGTTCATGGGCTGGAATAACCCCCCGTGCACCCCCCCCACTTCCCAACCCCACCCATTTTTTTAAGCCCGTATACATCCCCTCTTCAAAATAAAACATGTTAACAGGAACATAACCTGCACGCACTGGTGGAATAGGGCCCATTTTTAGACCCACCTACAGAAATTTAGGAAAATTTCGTTTTTCGTTCAAGTTTTTCTGTCAGTTGCTTCAAAATGTTAACCAAATGCTTCCTAGTTATAAAAACGATGCATCAAATTATTGCTTATTGTATAAGCTTTACAAAGAACCCAAATTTTTACAATTTCTATGCCAAATACCTTCAACAGCGCCATTAAACGTACCCCTACCCCTATGAAATATTGAGGAAAATTTAGATATTTTCATTGAAATTGCGTAAGTTTGATGGTCTAAAGAACCCGAAGTGCATCTCGATTACCAATTCTGAACATTGTTTTTAGTTTTTCAATCTATTTTCTTGAATATAAAACATGTTAACATAATGTTAACATATTCTTAATGACCGAAGTTTTATTTTCAAATAGACCAAATAAATGGATCTTTGAATATTTCCGATTTTGACTAAGTTTTTGCATTCTTTTGCCCAATATTACTTTTTAGTAAATAACTATCATTTAAAGTAGGTATCAAATGAAAGCTTATTATATGGGCTTAACAACTATTACAAATAATGGCCATTCTTATGTAATATAAACATCATACAAAATGTACATCAATAAAACTTACCCCTACCCCAACAAATTTACTGTAAAATTGTCAATTTTTTTGCCTATGTAAGCATAAAATTAACCAGAACATGCAAAATGTGTGTTGTATATGACAATGTTTCATAAATCATACCATGACTTCGTATTTTAACAGCCATTTGTTGACTTAAACTCAGTATTTTTCCTAAAATTGATGAAAAATGGGAATTTTCAACATTTCAGATTTGCCCAAAATTCACTGTTAAATCGTTATATATGCCAAATCTGAAGGATATATCTGCAGATATGCCAATTAATTCTTCTAAGCGATCCATTAGTTGTCTGAAAACATTGTTAAGAAAAACAAGAAGTGTTTGATGTGACTCAAAATACCGAAAATCTTACCCCAACCCCAACAAATTTTCCTTCAAATTTTCAATTTTTTGTCTATTTTAGCAACAAATTAACTCAAGCACGCAAAATGTGTGTTGAATATGACAATGTTGCATGAATGACATCACGATTTGGTAATTAAACAGCCCTTTGTTGATTGTTCCTTAATATTGTGCCCGAAATTGATGAAAAATGGGCTTTTTCAACATTTCAGATTTGGCCAAAATTCACTGTTAACCCGTTATATATGGCAAATCTGGATGATATATCTGCAGATATGCCTATTTATTGTTCTAAGCGATACATTAGTTGCCTGAAAACATTGTTAAGAAAAAAAAAGAAGTGTTTGATGTGACTCAAAATACCGAAAATCTTACCCCTACCCCAACAAATTTTCCTTCAAATTGTCAATTTTTTGTCTATGTTCGCAACAAATTAACTCAAACACGCTAAATATGTGTTGAATATGACAATGTTGCATAAATTACATCCTGATTTGGTAATTTAACAGCCATTTGTTGACTTAAACTTAACATTGTGCCCGAAATTGGTGAAAAATTGGATTTTTCAATATACCAGATTTGGCCAAAATTCACTGTTAACCCGTTATATATGGCAAATCTGGATGATATATCTGCAGATAAGCCAATAAGTTGTTCTTAGCAATACATGAGTCGTCTTAAAACAGTGTTTAGAATATCAAGGGGTGTTTAATGTGACTCTGAATACAGATAATCTTACCCCTACCCCAACAAATTTCCCTACAATTGTCAATTTTTTGTCTAAGTTCGCATGAAAATAACTACAAAACGCAAAATGTGTGTTATATATGACAATGTTGCATGAATTACATCATGATTCGGTATTTTAACGGCCATTTGTTGACTTAAACTCAATATTTGGCCCAAACTGATGAAAAGTTCATTGTTAAATCGTAATATATGTCAGATCTGGAGGATTCATCTGGAACTATGCCATTTATATGTTCTAAGCGAAACATTAGTTGTCTTAAAACACTGTTTAGAAAAACAAGGAGTGTTTAATGTGACTCTAAATACCGAAAAACCTACCCCTACCCCAACAAATTTTCCCTATGATAGTCCTTTTTTTTACTATATTCGCATAAAAATAACCAAAACACACAAAATCTGCATTGAATATAACATTGTTGCATAATTTCTATCAAGATTTTTCTTTTTAAGTCCCACTTGTCAGCTAAAACTCAATATTTTGTACAGAACTGATGAAAAATGGGAATTTTCAACATTTCGGATTTGTCCAAAATTCACTTTTAAATAGTTAAATGTGGCAAATCTGGAGGATTTATATGCAGATATGCCAATTCATTGTTCTAACCGATATATCAGCTATATAAAAACAATGTTTAGAAGAACAAGGAGTGTTCAATGTGACTCTAAATACCGAAAATTTTACACCTACCCCAGGAAAATGATGCTTAAAAATCCCCAGAATATGTATGTCTGTACATTTATATGAACAAAACATACTAATGTTTTCCTTTCTAAAACAAAATGCATTTTATATATCGCAATATGCAATTTTAACGCCAAAATATGGGTAATATTGTATATTTTGGGTGCTTTTCGTGAAAAATGGGATTTTTCTGCATTTTGAAATTTTACAAAATTCAAAGTTTAATTGTTGTACAACTGCCCATAAACCACATACATGATCTTATTTGTGATATATGGGAGTCTCTATGTATTTTTGCATTTGAAATGATATGTTATTGGACCTTTATACAATGTTTAAGCTTTTCAAGCTGAATAAAATGAAATATATTGCATGAATATTTGTGGTAAGGGGTTATATGTTTGTAATTTATGAGACTTTAGTTATTCTAAAAATGCTTGAAAGCATATTTTCTTATGGCTTAGATATATTGAAAGGATATATAATCAACATTTTCAAGTTATATATCAATTTCATGAAGTATTTGCATTTCAAAGTCAAAACAGCAGAAATTCTGAAAAACGGAAAATTCCCATTTTGCATACAATTTCGAGTAGAAGAATAAAAAAGAGACCTCTTAAAAGGTTTAAATCTACTTAAATGATCTTCTGGATGTCAGCTCTAGTGAAATACACACTAGAATTCCAGTAAAACGTTATTCTTTAATCATTTAAAGCCTAAATATTTCATATTTCCCTTAATTTTTAGGGGGAGGGGAACTAATTTTGACATTTCTGAACCTATAAGACGTCTGAAACTAAAATGTTTGCACACGATTTGTTGCTAACATATCATAAATCATTACTACATCGGCAATTATTAAATATATATTCAGATTTTTACGACCATAAAGTGAGAAAGTCGAAATTGTGAAAAAATCAAAAATTCCGAAAATTCCCATTTTTCAAAAATTTTCTACCGAAAATCAAATTTTTGTGGCCATTATTGGTTTTATTTTCCAACATTGTATCACAACAGATAAGTTAGGCATAAAAACTAGATCAAATGACGAGGGTTGTTTATCTGAAAGGAATTGACAGCCTAAAATTGTCATTTTCGCTATTTTTTTGCAGGGGGAGGGGTACATTTTTTGTATCCCCAGATCAT